>CAJNDT010000014.1:1073881-1251537 GCA_905221615.1 Symbiodinium sp. CCMP2592 | reverse complement strand
AATCCCTGGGAAGGGTTGCGCGGTGCGCCTAAAATGTGTCACTTTACCTAGCGTTTGAACGCCCGAGGCAGCGAATCCCTGGGAAGGGTTGCGCGGTGCGCCTAAAATGTGTGACTTTACCTAGCGTTTGAACGCCCGAGGCAGCGAATCCCTGGGAAGGGTTGCGCGGTGCGCCTAAAATGTGTGACTTTACCTCGCGTTTGAACGCTCGAGGAGGCGAATCCCTGGGAAGGGTTGCGCGGGAACCCTAAAATGTGTAACTTTACCTAGCGTTTGGGCGCTCGAGGAGGCGAATCCTTGGGAAGGGTTGCATTCCCGATGGACGACGACGGTGCCACCCCTGGCTTTAGAAGAGAGATTTAGATAACGAGATGTAGAGAGTATGTAGAGAGGTAGAGAGTAAGTCAGAGAGTAAGTCAGAGAGTAAGTCAGAGAGTAAGTCACAGAGTAAATCACAGAGTAAGTCAAGAGTAAGTCACGAGATGTAGAGAGTATGTAGAGAGGTACAGAGTAAGTCAGAGAGTAAGTCAGAGAGTAAGTAAGTCAGAGAGTAAGTCACAGAGTAAGTCAAGAGTAAGTCACAGAGTAAGTCACAGAGTAAGTCACAGAGTAAGTCAAGAGTAAGTCACAGAGTAAGTCACAGAGTAAGTCACAGAGTAAGTCACAAGTAAGTAAGTAAGTATCAAGTGTAGAGCCAAGTATCAAGTGTAGAGTAAAGTATGGAGTCAAGTAAGTTGATTCTATGTCTGTCATCTATGTACTCAACTGCGGCGTTCCACACGGAAGAACCCTTCGCGAAGCTTTCGGGAACACGGAAAATTCGTAGCCCGGAACTCTTGCACATGCAACACTTGCAAGTCGAACTTCACGCATTGAGTCCAGGCTGCTGGATCAGATGATGCAGGACCAACGACGGGTTCAGCAGCAGTGGCCTGAAGAAAGAAAGGCTGAGAATCTTCGGAACTTCGAACGACTGAAGAAAACACAAGCCTCCTTATTTGCAGCAGCGACTGGAACCGCGGGATCCACAGGAGCGGTGGCTTTCTCCGAGTTGGCGACTTCCTGAAAGAAACACGGAAAATTCGTAGCCCGGAACTCTTGCACATGCAACACTTGCAAGTCGAACTTCACGCATTGAGTCCAGGCTGCTGGATCAGATGATGCAGGACCAACGACGGGTTCAGCAGCGGTGGCCTGAAGAAAGAAAGGCTGAGAATCTTCGGAACTTCGAACGACTGAAGAAAACACAAGCATCCTTATTTGCAGCAGCGACTGGAACCGCGGGATCCACAGGAGCGGTGGCTTTCTCCGATTTGGCGACTTCCTGAACGAAGCACGGATTGAAAGGCTGTAAACCCAATGACAAAGTTCCGAAACTCTCCTTGGAAAATCAGGCGACTACGACTGGAGCAAGCAAACTGCAAATATTGCTGTTTCTCCGAACGACTCCGAACGACACACGAAGCCGTGTTGACCCTCTCAGTGTGGACAGGCGTGTCAACCGCAGCAAATGTCTTAGCACGGTCGACCGTTGCTGCTGCTGGAGACCGCACTGGCGATGAAACCTCCTCGGTCGGAAGTTTGTTCCGAGTAGAAATCATCACAGGGAAAACTGGACCCAACTATGCGAATTGAGTCCTCACAAGAGGCGGCCGAAGAGAACCCGCGGGGAAGGGTGCACGCGGTCCGACCTGAAGCAAGCAAGGCTGCAAGCCTGAACCCCATAGCTCATTGCATGCAAGTCATTATTTAGCGAAACGGAGGAACCATGCAAGAGGAAACCATGTCAGAATGCCTTGGGTCCAGGCTACTGGCATGCCAGATTGAGCAGCAGAAGCGACTGGACCAGAGGCGTGCAGGCCGACCTTGGCAGTGAGGGCTGGACTGGACTGATTGGGCAGGAAACAAAAGTTTTTTTTAAAGTCAAGAGATCCTCTACCCCAACAAGCATATATATATATATATATATACATATATATATATATATATATAGAACACAGGATTCTCAAGACAAGAAACTAACATAACTACTGCTACCCAAGTTACTGAGGTTGCCCTGGCCGGCACAGTTTTCGGCAGCGGCACATCTGTCGACGACGTTGAAGCCTGCAGGGAAAGTGCTCAGACAAATTCCAATTAACAATAAAGTGAAATCACCCCCACATCCCAAATTTGTTCGTCGGAACTATACCTCCCTGTGTGGCCGCGGCGGAATGACCGGCGGCGGGTTGGCCCGAAGCCAAGCACGTCTTCGCACCCGGTTTTCCTGGGAAGTCTTGGCCTTCTCGTCCTTGGGCACTTTCGGACCCATGGCGCAGCACACGCGATTAGGAAACCTCCGTGAAGATGAACGATTCAACGATCTCAGTCTGTGTTCCTGCCTTGGCACTTTCATTCGTCTTCAAAGCTGCACTTCAAACAGACACGGATGCAAACGACTGCAGAAAGAGATGGAGTCTGTAGAAGTCATGTAAGATGCAAGTGAACTACAATCAGAGACACTCGGACTCTGGTGGCGCCTTCTCCAGTAAGTGGGTCACGTTGCTGCGACTGCTCCCGACGAGGCCTCGGCCTTGCAACGGTCAGTCCGAATGGAACTTTCTGGGGCCAGCAGAAATATTGGGTCTCGGTGCATTGTTTCGGTCTAGGTACATGGAAATCGTGCCTTCTAGATCTCAGATGGACCGGCGTCCCCTACCATGACAGAACCCTTGCAAGAGTCGATAGCAGAGCCTTCCAGTGAGAATTGTCAGTAGCCCTTATGAAGATAAGAACACCGAAATGAAAGCATTCTCTACTGAACCTGGTACACCGATGGGTGAACGCATACGACCTCATTTTGCACCGGGCTGCGATGTTCGACTAACGACTAATCCAAAATTGAAACACGTGAATGTGCGACTGTTGGGGTTTCTCAGTAGTCCGTCTCCTTTAAGACAAAGATTCCGTAGCGCACGTTCTTGATCTTGTCGAGAGATCTAGCTGGACTCAGGGTCTTGTCTTGTTGTGCTTGGACTGGTGGTGATTCCTTCGCTGAGTTCGCATCCAGCACGAGTTGGCTCGAGCTTGGGTATTCCAGCTTTGTGTCGGACTCTGAGACAAAGACGACTGAGATTCTGGAAGGCCAGGCAGACGGAGGTTCGACTGGCGGAGTTTCCTGTTCAGAAGCCTGCGCCGTCAGCGGCTCGACTGTGATATCAGCGTCGAAGTCATCAGCCTTCTCCGTGGCCCTCTGCTTCTTGTTCGACTGCTTCTTGGACTCCTCCTCCGCTTCCAATCGGCGTCTCAGCACCAGCGGCATCTTCTTCGCACGTGGCTTCGTCGTCTTCACCAGGCAGAAAGAAGGCTTCTCCTGCTCGTCGTTCTGTGTTTGAAGATCTTGAGGACGGTCCATGATTGGAAGGAAGGCCACTCTATGGGCTGCCCAAAGAACTAGTATTTCAGGACTTGAGCGGCGACTGAAAGCAAGCAGTGACGAAAAACATGTGCAAGACCCGAGCGACGCTTCGCATCTCTGAGCTAGCTGCGTGGAGAGGTCGATACGGTTCGGAAAAGACCAACGACTCAGCCTCCGGCACAGCTCAGAGGACTACCCCAACACTAACCACTGACTGGCCTGCCTTGTCAGACACGGAAAGTCAGAACCGCAACGCTGTCCATCCAGACCTGACAGCAAGTTTTTCGCAACTGCCGTCTCTCACGCCCAGCAAACACACATGGATCAAAGGCCCAGGCATGAGGACATCTTCGAAATCGAGATGAACCTGGCCAGGGTTGAACTAACAGGAATTACGATTGCACTCACACTTCGTTCAGTGGCCGATTTCTGGGCAGCATTTTGCAGCAGCGGCCAGCTCATCCTTCTGGCAAAATCTCTGCAACGTAAAGCGAATGACTGAGTCATTGCTGAAATCAGTTGCTAACGGATGACGAAGGCAGGTGATCGGCCAATTGGCGCTGCCACTGCTCTGGACTGAGGCAGATTGGTTGTCAGTCGACTGGCGCTGGTGCATTTTGCATATACGTTCGCAGTACATACCGACTGACCACCAATCAACTCATTTCAAGTCCGATGAATCGTCATCACGGGGGTTATGTTTCTTCCAGGGAGGCTTGAGCGGTGGCATCTTCTTGGCCTTGGGCTTCAGCTTTGCCGGAGGTGGGCCCCGCGGCTCCTTGACAACCGTCTTCGAACTGCCCGGCTTGCCTTCCTCCGACTTGTCCTTCTTGTTGGCCGGCTCCTTCGACTTGGCCTGGATCGGCTTGCCTTCCGACGACTTGCTCTTCTTCTTGGCCGGATCCTTCGACTCGGTCTTGGTCGGTGCGGAGCGGCTGTAGCTGTCGTTGTCATCGTGCGGCTGGAGTGGGCTGCCTGGGCATTCTTCATTCTCCCATGTAGATGGGTCCTTTGGCATTGGATTTGCTTGCAAGCAAAGTATTATGTAGATTATTTAACTTAAAGAGATGGCCATCGGACAATGATTGAAAACGCAGTGTTGAGGGTTTAGGGGTGGGCTTGTGATTCGACTCTCGGTCGTCGTCCTCGTGGAAATGCCAGTCATTCCACAACGACTCGTCGTAATGCTCCCACGAATCGTCATGGTCCTGCCACTGCCCATCGTCGTCATACTCCACTTCGACTTCCTCTTCGCGGTCGTCTTCGTCGTCAAACTCATGACTGCTCCTGGCCGTGGGTTTGAGCGACTTGCGCCTGTCGAGCCTGTCGTCCTTGGATGTCTCCGACTTGCGCCTGAGCTGCTTGGACTTGGCCGACTCGCGATCCTCAAAGTCAGTGGACTTCAGTGTCGGCAAAGACGACTCCTCCTCAGCCGATTCGCCAAAATTATCTGAGTCCAAGTTCAACGACTCCAGAGCTGCCAAAGTTTTCTGTCGCAGCCAGGACTCCCGCTGCTTGTTTACGACCAGGTCGTCAGGCTCGCCTCGAGCCCACGGAGCCCAGCTTTCGCGAGGCATGCCGCTGTTGTTCTCGGAGGCATGCTCCGCCACTTAGTTGAAACGGGGAATCAGATCATGACAGAGCTACTGAAGCTTCGACTGTTTCTGGCAGATCTGAATGTCGACTAGTGCAGCGGAGCGACTCAAGAGGTGCATCTTCCTCTTCACTGCAGCCATGACCCACGCCGACGGGTTCTGTGGAGCGACTTGGTTGAGCTTCATGGTCAGCTCGGAAGCGTAGGCGAGCCCACGTGGGCTGGGGTGTTCGGCCAGGGACATCATCGAGTCCCATGCTGCACGGTCCAGTTCTCGACTTTGGAGTGTGCTAGCGATCTCCGGAAAGTTTTCCCACATCCGACCGACTACCTGGGATGATGTCACTGCCCTAAACCCTTAACCCTAAACTGCCTGCAACACGTGCCATGACCGCCCTAAACCCTTAACACTAAACTGCCTGCAATACGTGCCTAAGATAAAAAGTACAAGCGACTGCAGCACTCGGACCGCTGCTTGGCACCCAAGACCTTCGACGGAGGTCTTCAGCACGGTCACTGCGGCTGCGGTGATCGCGACTCTGCCCATGGCGATAGCGACTGTCTGCCATGGATCAGACGACTTAGATGCTTAGACTAGATGTCCAGACCGACTCTCGCTGCTAGGCTTCTTAACACATTGCTCCTCATGTTGCCCTGCACAGGCGGTGCGACTGACGACTGCGGTGCGGCCAAGCAAACATTTCAGTCATACTCAACTGCCAAGCACCGGGCACTGGGATCTCAAGGCAAGCACGAGCCGTGTCAGAACAATCACGCAGCTGGCACCTTCTCCGCTTGGTCATGTTGTTGCGATTGCTTGGAGGCCTGTGCGACAAAGCAAGCTTGCAAACACTCGACTCGTCGATACTTTGAAACTCTGCTCGCACTGTTCAAGGATTTGCACCTTCGCCAGGAAGAGAATGCCTGTGGCCTAGGCACTGATTGCAATCCAATCGCAATACACAAACGCAAGCTGCTGCAACTCATAAAGCACTGGCGTAACAGGCCGCATAATCGAATCGAACCTATCAACCCAAGAAACGGATCGGCAAGGAAACTCAAGATTTTTGACTGAAAGAAGATCGAGTGTGGCAGGCACGTTTGCTGCAATAAAAACACGACTTGAGCTGGACTCGATCCCGACTGAAGAGGCCGAGCATATCACATCCTTGTATGTCATGTTCCAGTGCTCGACAAAGCCAAGGGAAACAAAGGACACTCAAAGGCTTCTTCTCAATGGGTTCTGGATGAAACACAAAGTCAGGTCGATGACGAGGGAACATGGCACTGGATGCGGAAAACAATCTGTTGAGAATCTAGGAAGCCGAGTCCTCACGCGACTACCGGGCACGCTTTTGGTTCCCCGGGCAATGTCCGACTCGACATCCGCTGCCTCAGCTAGCAACCGGGCAGACTTGATATTGTTCTGCGCCATCGGCTTGTCGACTGACTCTTCGCTCTGGGTCTCCTACGACATCCCAGCCAAGAGACTGAAAAAACGACTCACTCTTCTCCTGCTACCATCGCATCATTGTCGATCACATTGTCCGACTTGTCGTGCAGCTCGCAAATGTAACGTATGCACGCCCTCTGGATGTTCAACACAGCATACAGAATGCAGCGTCCTGGGCAACACTCGGAAGGCTGAGGTTTGCCCGAAGCGACTCAGTGCTCTGGCACACTTCGGCCCATGTGGCCAACGTCGCTTTGGAGTAACATTTGCAGCACAAGTCATGTGAACTCTGCAGACACAGAAAGCCTATGCAAATATCTGCAAATGAGGGACAAGACCAGCGTCATCACGAAAGATCTGGCAACCAACGAGTTTCGGCATTGCGCAGTAGGGCGAGCGGACTCAGAGGCACGACTTTGAAAAGAAAATTGCGACTGCAGCGTAAACAAAGTCGACCATGAACTTCACTGAATGCCAGCAATGCACAATGCTTGCCTGCAGCCTGCAATCACAACACGTTGATCAGCTTAACGTGAATACCCTCTGAGCTTCCTTGAGCGCCCAGCCAAGCATGAAAAGGAGGTCGGGTGCCATGGCCTCACGCGCTGCAAGGCAAACCACATGCAATGGGCAAAAAGCCCCCGGCCTCGACGGTCAAACTGAAGAACCCCGGCAGGCAGCCTCGGTGGAAGAAGCATGGAAACGGAAACAGCTCGACTTCCCGACTGACTGAGCATCCCTCCTCGACTTGGCACAACAAGTGTCTTGGCAATCTCAGTGACTGTAGCACTGCCAGCTTCTGGATTCTGCACTCCAGGGCCCAGGCTGTCTGGCAAAAGAAGGGCGACTGCCTGCCCAGTGCACTCATGACGCTGGCTGACTAATGTCATTTCAATTCAAAGCATATGACATGACATGAGGCAACCGATTCTTTTTGATCCTGATCGTCGCCGTCACTCCTTGTCGACTGAAAGAGTTGATGACCACCATTCCCGACTCGACAACTCGACTGAAATCACCAGCTATTCCGCACAGTGAGTCCGACTGGATG
This sequence comes from Symbiodinium sp. CCMP2592, assembly GCA_905221615.1. Lineage (NCBI taxonomy): Eukaryota > Dinophyceae > Suessiales > Symbiodiniaceae > Symbiodinium > Symbiodinium sp. CCMP2592. The sequence continues at coordinate 1,244,042 of CAJNDT010000014.1, read as the reverse complement.
GGCTCAGTATCCGAATTGAGATGTTCAGAGTCAGCAGTAGTAATGCTCAAGGCCCATAGATATGATATGTCATGTATGTTGTGTGCCGAATGTCGTCACGTCGTTGGACTACTGAGCTCCACCGTCCAAAAAAGGCTCAGGCGGCTGACTGAGCTCAGTGGAAAGTTCGACTCTCACTACGACTGTGCCCCAGCCTTCCAATATCTGTTGGCTTTGGAATATACCTTCAATCAAAATAAGGATATCATGATTTGGTTACATTCCACTTATCGGATGTCGGAAGGTCTGGGATTACTGCGAAGGCCCGGTCCATTCTTTCTGATTCGGGTCAAGCCATTCTTTGTACTGGTCCGGTCGGTATTCCTCCCCGACTGACGACCAATACCTAGTTCATTGTCGGGATAGCATGACGAGTCTCAAACAGTTGTTGCGTTTCAGGGAGTACACATTCAAAAAATTGAAATGTTACTAACTATGACAGAGATACTTGCTCTCTGCCTCGTCCCAAGAGCCCGACTCCTGCCAACCTTGCAACCAGGCAGCATCGGGACGAGCCCATATGCCCCATTCTTGGACGGCCATGCTCTGCGTCCACGCAGCAGGTTGTTCCCGCACTTAGTTAGCAGTTAGCAAAGAACGAGTTACGGGTTCAGTGACGTGCCGTGTGGTCTATTGTTTAGCGCTTAGTGTGTTTAGGGATTTCAAAGCAAATAGAACAAACACAATTGCTAATTCCAGGCAAGAGACTGAGAAGTCGAGTCTTCTCCTGCTGCCACCTCATCAGGTAGCTGCTCGGGTTGTCGATCTCGTTGTCCTCCTTTACGAGCTTGTCGCACAGCTCGGCCACGTAGGCCTTCCCCCTTGGCGAGGGGTGCAGCTGGACGTTCAGGACAGCCTGGTCTGCAGTACATGCAGAATGTCGTTAACCCAGGATGAAAGGTCTTGCCTCTTAGTTTTAAGAAAAGACTATACTGAACTTCGATAACGAGCAACAACTTTAACTTTAGCGGTTTCTTGGGGTGTTAAGTTGTATTATAGGAGCCAGCAATTAAAAACTGTTTCCAACGACCCCTCAAAAGGAACGTTGAAGGCCGCCCCGTCAACCCCCAGCCGAAGGAGGACGTCGGCTACGGCAGGAGCCTCGTAAAACATTCGGCGGATGACCTGGCCGGCATGCTGAACATAGCAGACCCAATGTTATTGTTTAGTTTTTTTAAGGGGGCCGGCCTCAGTGCGAGGAACTGCCCACTGCTGCTTTGCCCAGTCGCTCGGTGGGGCTTGTGCCAGGCCGTTGCTGGCTTTCGCGACAGGCTTTTTTTCTTTTTCTGCTGCTCTGCTCTGCTGTTGTTCCTTCTGTGCGTCCCACCACACCTTCCTTTCATGAGCTGGATGCTTGCCTGCTGTACCTGCTTTACCAAAGTCTACCCACTGGGCTGGATCATATGTTGACGCAGGCTGCTGCGACTTGCCTTGATCTGCTGCTGCCGCTTGCTGCTGCGACTTTCCTCCACCTTTGCCGTCTTGCTCCTGCGGATTGCCTGCAGCTTTGCCGTCTTGCGACTGATCTGTTGCTGCCGCTTGCTGCTGCGACTTTCCTCCACCTTTGCCGTCTTGCTCCTGCGGCTTGCCTGCAGCTTTGCCGTCTTGCGACTGATCTGTTGCTGCCGCTTGCTGCTGCGACTTTCCTCCACCTTTGCCGTCTTGCTCCTGCGGCTTGCCTTCAGCTTTGCCGTCTTGCGAGTGGCCTTGATCTGTTGCTGCCGCTTCCTGCTTCGACTTTCCTTCACCTTTGCCGTCTTGCTCCTCCGACTTGCCTTTACCTTTCGCGGGTTGCTCTTGCGACTTGGCTTTCGATTTATCCTTGCCTTTACCTTTGCCTTTCGCTGAAGGCTCTTCTTGCTGCTGGCTTTTGGGTGCCGCAGTCTCTTGCTTTTCCGACTTCTCTGTCGCTGTTGGAGGGAGCCCTGGCGGAGGTGTTGGCTCTTGCGACTGGCCTGTCGTCTCTTGCTTGGGCGACTGGCCTTCCGCTGTTGCCGAGGTCTCTTGCTTGGGCGACTGGCCTTGCGCTGCTGCCTCCGACTCGGCAAAAGACACATGCTTGGCTGCCCTGGCCGCTGCTGCCTTTGCCTGCGTGTCTGGAGTAGGCGGTGCCTTTGGCTTTGGCACTGGCACGGCCTCCTCGGTTGCGGGTGCCTGTTTTGGCGAATCCGACTTCGGCGGCGGCTTTGCCCTGGGCACGGCCGCACACTGGGCCACGGAGGCTGACTCGGCCACGGATTCCGACTCGTCCACGGGCTCCAGCACGGGTTCTGGTGCAAATGCAGGTGGGGCCTTGGCCTTTCTCGGCTCCTCAACCGGCGGCGGTGGCGGTGGCGGAGGAGGACTCATAGGACGAGGTGGAGGAGGTGGCGGCGGTGGCGCTAGCGACGTCGACTCCTGCCGCAGGGCTTATAAAGTGTATTTTAACGACTATCTCACCGAAGGTCAACGACTCCCCAGCTGGAAGTGCCTAATCTGCAATTGTGTGTTTTAGCGACGACCATTAGTCTTTATCAGTGTAAATGGTAAATACCATTAAGCAGAACATTTCCGGCTAACAACACCCTGAGCTCCGGGTCCTCATCCACAGGGGGCAGAGATGCAGAATGGGCCGACTCCGGATCAGCATGAAGATGCGGAGGAGGCGACTTCTCCTGCCGTGTGGCACTGTGGCAATTTGTGTGAATCATCTTAAAGGCCAAATACCAATCCTGCACCTCGCCACTGGCTTAAAGACCCCAATCCTGCAGCAACCCGATAATTGAAACTAAGAAGACCCTGAACCCTTGGTCCTTAGGACGTGCTTCTGCCGGACGCGACTCCTGCCATAGTGCTTCAAGGCTTTGAGCGCTGTTTAAACCAGCAGAAACATCGCAGAAGCCAACTTCCGGGTTAAGTAAGCTAACAACACCCTGAGCTCCGGGTCCTCAGCAGCAACAGCAGACGGAGATGTAGAATGGGCCGACTGCGGATCATCAAGAAGATGTGGAGGAGGCGCCTTCTCCTGCCGTTTGGCACTGTGGCAACTTGTGTCAATCATCTTAAAGAAGTACTGGACCAATGCTGCACCTCGCCCCTGGCTTAAAGACCCCAATCCTGCAGCAACCCGATAATTGAAACTAAGAAGACCCTGTAACCCTTGGTCCTTGGGACGTGCTTCTGCCGGACGCGACTCCTGCCATAGTGCTTCAAGGCTTTGAGCGCTGTTTAAAACAGCAGAAACATCGCAGAAGCCAACTTCCGGGTTAAGTAAGCTAACAACACCCTGAGCTCCGGGTCCTGAGCAGCAACAGCAGACGGAGATGTAGAACGGGCCGACTGCGGATCAGCAATAAGATGTGGAGGAGGCGCCTTCTCCTGCCGTTTGGCACTGTGGCAACTTGTGTCAATCATCTTACAGAAGTACTGGACCAATGCTGCACCTCGCCCCTGGCTTAAAGACCCCAATCCTGCAGCAACCCGATATTTGAAACTAAGAAGACACTGAACCCTTGGTCCTTAGGACGTGCTTTTGCCGGATTCGACGACTCCTGCCGCAGTGCTTCAAGGCTTTGAGCGATGTTTAGATCAGCAGAAACATCGGAGAAGCCAACTTAACGTATCCGCACCAAGGGTGCGGATACGTCAAAGTGACGCAACCCCTATTTCGAGACCTAGATTAAGCACTCCAGTCCGTCTTGTAATCCGAATCCGAAACTAAGACCGTTAGCCCCCGATCCTTAGCTCTTGCCGCTGCTGGAGCAGCTGTCGACTGTCTGGCTGGGGACGCCGACTGTGCCTCGGGCTTTTTTCAGGGAGGCTCTTTATTTATCAGCGGAAAATTCTTGTTTCTATTATTTAATTCATGTAAATTGAACAGCCCTCAATCTCAAGCTTAGGGTTTGGAACTGCTTTGATTCGATTCGAGGGGCATGGCCGTTCGCGAGGTGACGTAGCATACCGAGGTTCACGTCCCTTCCATGCTGCCAGTCAAACTTGTTGCTCAACTGCCAGATCTGCGTGATCGGCGACATAACTGCTTCGACTTGCAGGCCTAGCTCGATCACAAGCTTGTAGCGCCGCGCGACTGGACCTTCCTTGTTTCTGTGGACCGCAACCCACCCTTCCATCATCTTTCCCAGGCCATTCTTCCTTTGCCCCTGCGACGTGTACTGACAAGCGACTCCCGGACAAACCAAACTTGCCACGAATGCGAAGTTCCAATTGCCTATCGAAATCTCCTGGTCGTTGTTGTGGTAGCCGTCGTGCTTGCCCGCGAAGCTGCCCGCCGCAAAGTAGTCGACGAAGTGCTGGTGGGCGTCCAAGCTTTCGAGCTCTTCCACCAACGACTCTATCTTCGGCAGCTGCTGCGCCGCCCTGGCTCTAATCACTGGCAGGACTTGCTTCTCTGCATAGGTCAACTGCAGGCCGTCCAGCGGATTGGGTACGTCTACCTCCTGAAAGGCTTTGAAAGCTTAGGGTTTCAGGTTTTCCATGTTTAGATTATCCTTTCGCCCTCAGCCCCGGCTCCTCTGTGGCCGCAGCGACCAAAGCTGCACCTGCATCCGACTCTTCGACTTGTTGCCACCAGTCTTCGACTGGAGCGGTTGCCGTGTCGTCGCTCTCGTCGCCAATAAAGTACTGTTCCGGGCCAGCAGCCTCCTTGACAGGACTGTGTTAGGGAACCTTCTTCCGACGTATTTTTTTATGATTTCAAGAAACCCACGCCGAACCCGTTCCTCGTAACAGCTTAGCAGTACGAAGCCAAAGCCGGCGTTGTTTGTTCGGATTATTGTTTAGCGTTTTTGGTTCGTGCCAAACCCGTTCCTAATAGCATTAGATATTAGCAGTATTAAGTTAAAGAGCACTCAATCCCGTAGCAATCCGATTCCGAAGGTGGGGGTTTGTGGTTTAGGGCTTGTCTTACAAGGCGCCTGCTCAGCGGCGCTTTGCGGATCTGCCTCGTCCATTTCGTCCAAATGAATAAGCGACATGGGCAAGATTCAAAGGCAGGCTCCTAGACTAGAGTGCTCGTGACACTGACTGTGTAGTAGAACCTGTGACGGGAAAGCAAACTGTTGGATAGCACCAGAAGTTGACAAGCACATCTGCTCCTGGGTTCAGCATGATGCAATGGTTTCGGCATGATGAAGATCCTGATGCTGTCTGTTGCTTCAACCGCCCGACTGCGGCAAACAACGCAAAGGTTCGCTCAAACCAAGTCGAACACAGCCGTGCTGGCTGCATCGCACGTGTCAGGAGGATCAGATGATTGCTGCATGTCGGATGCACATGCTGGCTGTCCAGTCCACTGCTGACCGAAATTAACGACCTGCCTTGCGGGAGTCGACTACAAACATGTTGTCCACGACTCGACGAGCAGCTTGACCTGGCCGACATGCCGGTTTGATCTGATGTTCCAACTATAAATCAAAGGGAGCCGCAACCAGCGTCAACTGTTGACAACAGGCTCAACCGGGGATGCCTTCTCGAGATGTATCGACTGGCCGTCCACCACACTGCCAGTCAAAGACAAATCCGAAAAGAACTCAAGCAGCCGTGTGCACAGCACTCTCGGCCCCTGGCAACTCGTGTCGAAGCCGGCGGCTCGACTGCAAGGCTCCTGGAGCTGATCGGCTTCAAGGATCAAAGCAGCTACGTGTAACTTTGCCATGAAAGGTTCGGGAAGGGTAGAAGTGTAGGATTTGGGCTTCAGGTTTGAAAGGCGTTCAAGGTAAGGGTTTATACTGAAATGAAAAAAGGTCTTGCGTTCGATGGGGATCTCGCAGGGCTCAAGGAGTTTCGACGATCTCAGGGCTCATTGATTGATGGGCCAGTTGCAACCTGCAATGGTTTAGGGTGTAGGGTATAGGTGTTTAAACTTTAAAGTTCTAATATTCAACACCTTTTATGTTTGTTTATACTTCGACTGGCATCTGAGCTGTTTCTCTCTGCACAGATCTCGATGTTCTGATCCGACTTCAAAAGTGAACCTTTGGCTGGAAGTCACCGATGATAAAGAATCGACTGACGACGAACCGACTGGAGCCACCAGATCAATCAGAACATGCTAACATTTGCACTGTCATGCCAAGACTCTCTGAGTCGTTGTCTAGAGATTTAGATTTAGATGTCAACATGGACTAGTGCCGGGCTCCAGATGATCGTCCAGGGGCCTTGGTCTTTTTGACCGACCTCTGTGGCTTCTTGCTGTTATCATGGTCCTTATTCTTGCCCTTCTTCTTGTCCTTCTTGGATTGCTGCTCCTTCTTTTTCTTCTTCTTGGCCTTCGTCGACGCAGACTCAGAGTCAGAAGCCGAGCTTGAAGACGACTGCGGCGACGACGAGGGCCTGCGCTTTCGATCAGAAGACGAGTCAGCAGCCGGCAGTTTTGACGACTCCGACTTCTCCTTCTCCTCCTTGAACCGCCGCTTTTCCTGGGACTATGGTTCAGGGTCAGGGTGTTAGGTATTGTAGTAATTAAATGAAATAGCGGTTTAGGGTTTGGGGTTTTTTTTGCATGCCATGGATCGTCCTCAAGCTCCTTGACCTTCTGGTTCAAGACAGCATTGCGCCGCCAAGCCTCAACTCGAAGTTGCTCATTCTCGTGGTTTGTACGACCGGCTTCGTCCAACCGCTGGTGTCCCAGCTCCCTGGAGTGAAAGCTTGACATTAACAAGAACAGAACCACAAGGTTTCTTATATGAAAAACAAGAGTTTCATGGCTCTGTCTACGGTGTAATTCATCGAAGAGACAACATGCGACGGCAAGCGTCGACGAGCCGATCCTGGGCTTCGGACGACTGAGGGTGGTTGTGGACCACCATCGGCGGCGGCACAGCAGCACGAGGCGTGAAAGGCTGTGCGGGACCTGTGGGCGTTTGCATAGCCTAACAAAAGAAACACTATTATAAATAACGGATTGATAGGGCACAAAGCTTTATGCCTAAATTTCCCGGCCGGGCCTGGGGGCAGCCTCACGGGCATCGACTCTTTTGGTGCAGCCTTGCCTGGTGTCGCTGTCGACTGGGCTTTGGGTCCTGGTGTCGACTGCGGCAGCTTGGGAGGCTGGGCTGTTGTCGGTGGGGCAGTCTTGGGAGGGGTTCGAGCCTTGTCTGGCGTCGCCTTGCCTGCTGTCGACCGCAATGGGGCAGTCTTGGGCGGGTGCATGGTCTTGGGTCCTGGTGTCGACTGTGGTGGGATGGGAGACTTGGCTGCTGTCGCGTGCCCTAGGGCAATATTGGGCGAGAGGACTTGAGGGGGTCCAGCTGGTGAGGGGGGCAGGGGAGACAAGGTCTTGGCGGGTCCAGCCACCGGCGACTGCTCTGGACCAGTCGGCTGGTGTCGACTGCTGTTGGGCATTCTGGGGTTGTGTCGACTGTGCCGGGGCAAGCTTGGGCGACTGTTGCTGCGCTGCTCTTTGATCTGCCCGGGCTCTGTAAAAGGAGTAGCACATTGGCCAGTTACTCGGCTTGGTCGAACTGTCGGGTGGAGGATGGTTAGGGTGCTCAGATCGCCACCGGGCGTTCGCCCTGTCCACCTGAGAAGAAGATTCAAATTTTAGCTTGCAGGGCTGGAAAGTTTAGGGTTTAGGATGTTGAGGTTACAGGGTTTGAAGATCACAAAAACAAAAACGGTTTGGGGCTTAGGAGCTGTATCCCCCAAACCTGAGTAAAAACCTTTAGCCGACTGCAGGGCACCAAGAAACACAAGCCCATGTTATATTAGGACGACATGTTAGGGCAAGGGTTCAGGATTGTTTTAGTTGGCAAAATTAAAAAGCAAAACACAATCTTAACTAGACAATCCAAGAGGCGTCCTCCATGCGGGCCAGGTTCCTCCAGTATACTGCATTCCAGCCTTTCTGGTCAAATTTCGGCGCCATGACTGCCGACTCTCAACACCGCGTGCGGGGCATGCGACTGGAGCCGGAATGGCAATACGGAATCGCAGGTAGGGTGTTTAGGTTCAGGGCCCGGGTGTTAAGGTTAGGGGTTCAGGGTTATATGAGAGACGAAACCACAAAAAGCGCACGGTGACGACTCCGACGACTGCTACTACTCCTGATCTCCGACCTTCACCTGCACTTATGCCAACTCCTCTCCAAACCCGTCCCAAGCTGCATTACCTGATCCCCTACCTCTGACCCCTGCAACCCGTACGACCCTATTTTACCACCCCTACCAGTCCTTCCAGCCCTACTAGCCCTACTACCCCCACACCCCGCCGTCCCCGTCTCCTCTGCGAAGGCATGGAAAAGCCACGACGGGTCGGGCCTCGGCACTCCAGTGTTACGATTTCGAGTTTACGGTTTCAGTGTTGGGAACTAGCTACGTTTGGGTGGTGCTGGTGACGTGATGGTCGTGTTTTTGGTAGTGGAGGAGTTGGTGGTGTTGCTGTTCTTGTTGGTGTTGCGGGTGTGGGTGGATGTGGGGTGTGGTGGGTGTGGTGGGTGTGGTGGGTGTGGTAGGTGTGGTAAAGGTGGGACGTCCTAACGGACGAAGTCGACCTAACGGTCGAGTGCGACCTAACGGTCGGGTGCGACCTAACGGTCGTGTGCGTCCTAACGGACGAAATCGACCTAACGGTCGAGTGCGACCTAACGGTCGTGTGCGTCCTAACGGACGAAATCGACCTAACGGTCGGGTTCTGATGAACTAATGACTAAACCCCTGAAATCTCAAAACCGTGCGCACCGGCGACTCGGGCTGTGGCCAGAAGAGGAGATAGCAACAGCCTCATGGGAGGGTTTATGAATCAATGCTAAGGGATCTAAAGTGTTGGCGCTTGGTTAAAGCTTCAGCGTTCTAGGTTTAGATAAAGGTTTAGGGGGCTTTAAGTGTTGGGGGTTTTATGGCATTTTATTGGGGCTTGAAAAGGGCATCGGGTTTCAGGGATTTTAGGTTTTGGCAGTTGTTCCCATTAGGATGTAAGGCTCTTGGTGTAAAGGTTCAAGGACGTTTTGGGGCTCTTTAAGCTTTTCTAACCAAGCACTGTCGCCTGAGTCGAGATGCGCAGAATCAGCAGCACCGACTTTGGAAACCTACTGATCAGCAGGGCACCCAAACAACCCGTCATGAATCTGAAATCCGGAATGCCCACAAAGCGAACACTGTGACTGTGAGGCGCTGGCAGACTGGCAGAAGTCGTTCACGTCGAAGGCTCACGACTCCCGGTCCCACAACCCCCTCGACTCGAGGTTCCGGGTCTATGTGGCTCTACGATTGCAGGGCTTAAGGCTTAGGGCTTTGTGATGTTTTGGGTTTAGGGTCCGGGCAGGCAATTTACACTACATTAAGGTCCTAAGGACCAGTTAGTTAAGACTAGCACCTTCTGCAGGCGCAACCCAAGGTCCTAAGGGACTTGAAAACCCAAAGGAACTACCACTAAAATCCCCCTTAACACCTTCTGCGCAACCTAAGATCCAACGACTTAATTTAGAAATCCCCCTAACACCTTCTGCAGGCGCAACCTAAAGTCCTAACTACGACTAAGACCCCCTAGCACCTTCTACAGGCGCAACACACGACTCAAGATTAAAAACCCGATACGACTACGACTAAGAACCCCCTAACACCTTCTGCAGGCGCAACCTAAAGTCCTAACTACGACTAAGACCCCCTAGCACCTTCTACAGGCGCAACACACGACTCAAGATTAAAAACCCGATACGACTACGACTAAGAACCCCCTAACACCTTCTGCAGGCGCAACCTAAAGTCCTAACTACGACTAAGACCCCCTAGCACCTTCTACAGGCGCAACACACGACTCAACATTAAAAACCCAACTAAAATCCCCCTAACACCTTCTACAGGCGCAGGGAAACAATTTTCTGGCCGTCCTGCCCCCCTGCCCCCCCGCCCCCTCCCCCCCCGCCCCCCCTTCTCCGGTTTATTGCCCATCAACAACGACTAGAAGCACTGCTGTCACGGGTCTCAACAGCATGTCTTCATATCTATTTATTCTCTTGTCTCTCTAACTCTTCTTACTCTCTCCCTCTGTCTCTTTCTCTTTCTCTTTCGGTCTCTCTCCACCTATCTGTCTCTCTCTATTTTTTCTCTCTCTGTCTCCGTCGGTCAATCTTTTGCCTCTTTGGCAGTCCTAATTTCCAAAACAGATAAAAAAAGAGCACCCAAAAGTGATTTTTAAAACCTTGCAAACCCAGCGTTATAGGGAGCCCTGCCTTAACCCGGTGGCTGCCTTGGGTGCGGGTCCGGAGTTCGGATTTTAGGGATTCAAGTTGCGGTGTAGGGTCTTGCAGTCGCAACTCTGCACAGGATTTCTGTCGTGCCGAATCCCTTCCTAGGCTTTTTCAGGGTTTGGGGTTTGCTGTGGTAGATCCCAGGTCCTGCGAAGCAGCTCTTTCATGACTGGAAGTGGAGCAGCGCCTGTTTTTGTAGGCTCGGATTGATTGCTCCAGCGCTTATGGCTCAGGGCCTCAGGTGCATCAGAGCGGTTTAGGGTTTAGGGTTTAGGGTTAAGGGTTAGGGTTTAGGGTTAAGGGTTAGGGTTTAGGGTTTAGGGTTTAGGGTTTAGGGTTTAGGGTTTAGGGTTTAGGGTTAGGGTTTAGGGTTTAGGGTTTAGGGTTTCCCAGCTTTATTTGGTTTTCCAGGCTTTTGCTCACGTGCAGGGCTCTTTCAGATATCGATTTCTAGCCAGGGGAATCCTGGAGAAGTGCAGAAAGGAAAGTCCAGAAAGGAATGTGTTTCCGCGGCGCGTACAAATGCACAAACAAAACTGCAAAGCCAAGTTTGTTTTGGTGGGGGGGCTTGAATGCTTCCGGAGTTGTGTTCCTTTCACAAAAAGCGAAACCCCCCCCCCCAATAACCCCGCACAAATGCCGACAAAACTTGTGACCTGAGCCCTAAACAGTTTCCAACAAACCCTTTCTTGCAACAGGCCTCGTTGCAAACCCTAAACCTTGAACCCTAAACCCTTGTCAGCATGGGCTTGGATTGTGAGCAAACACCCCTCGTGAAACTCTCAATCCGGCATTCCAATGGTAAAAGGAGGGACCCTTAGTAAGGACCCCTGGGTATATACCCTTAATATAGCTATTATATGCCCATTATATAGCCCAGTATAGGGTAGGGGTCCCCATTAAGGGTCCCTCCTTTTCCCCTTTGAAGCATGAAACTCCGGCCTGAACAGACATTCAAGGCCGCATTCAATCCTGGCAAGCGAAGAATATTACCCAGAGGCTCCATAGTAGTTCCTGACTGGGATTCGCTTATAGGATTCTAAATATGAACCCCAAAAAGGAACTACTATGGAGCCTCTAGGTAGTGATCTTATGCCTACTATTGTTCTATTCCTGACTATAATTCTGGTTATTGTTTAGGTCCAGCATCCCAAAACCTTTGCCGAGTTCCCTGCTCCCTTACACCTGCGTCAGAAACTTTAAACCTACACCCTTTTCAGGATGGGCTTGGATTCTGTGCCAGCAAACATTCCTCAACAGCAGGGCCTTCTCGTTAAACGAGGGATGCAAACCCTTCATCCTAACACCGAAACCCAAAGCATCAGGCCCTAGGGATGGAGGCTTCTATTTCGTCTTTGCGTTCAACGGTCTTGTAGAATGATCCGGGGGCTTCTGCTGGATTCATGAGGATACTTGGGCTTCAGGACAGGGCTTGAAAGGTTGGGAGGTTTGAGGATCTAAGGGCGTCGGGTCGAGATGTGGAGCGTGGAGTTTAAGGGCTTTGAGTGTGGTTTTTTCAGTAAGGTACGGTTTTCTGCGCCTGCATCATGTAATCCTGAATGAGCCAGTCATGAGGGTTGAACTGTGGTGCTATTTGCAGCCTTATTCAATTAATTTTCCCCACTTTATACGTCCACCTGCGAGGTAAGTAGAGCCTACCGTGCCACAAACGAGCAGTGGAGAAAGAAAATACCATACACGTATAAGGAAAGCGCATCTAGGCCGTTCTGTACTACTTGATACGGCGGTGTATCCGTCTTGAAATAGCTTACAGTAGAAGCCAGAAAGTTGGAATATGATTATCCTAAGCCCTTTTATGGTAAATTATAAGGTATCCTACCCTGAAACCATATTCCAACTTTCTGGAGTTCCCTTTAAACCCTAAACCCTAAACCCAAAACCCACTGCTTTACCAGAGCCCTGTGTAGAGGCTGCAGGAGACTCTCGGGGCATTTTTCAGGCGGTTGTTCTAAATCGCGGTTCCAGCGAAGACCGTCTTTCTAATAAGGCTCTTCTAGCCAATCCAAACAGGAACCGTGTCTTAGAACGATCATCAGACGATTTTGAAATGATCCCTGCTTTGCTGTCGGGATCCCAGAAGAATCGGCACCGGGATGGACCATGCAGGAGAGCTATTCAACAGCAGCGGCAACACTTCCCTGTTCATTGCCTCGTTCATCTTCGCTTCCCCTGCGATGGTGCGTAGGAACACATGGAATGTATGTTGGACCAGGACAAGGCATCACCCTGTCGGTCACCAACAAATCTCTGAAAAGAGCAGATGGAGACTATCAAAAGGGTCTCGAGGCTGAGCTTCGTGCAGCTGTACAAACCCGCCTACCGAAGACCGGAACATCCTGAATTCGAAACGGCCTTTTGGGCCATGAGATGTACTATGTAACTTACTTTGGTGACGTGTGCTGGACAACGAAAATTTGAAAAGGCTCTCTCAAACGTCGGACCATAGGTCTTGAAGCTTTAGATTTTCAGAAGGACGTAGACTCCGATCAGCACCAGCCTAGAGAAGCAAGCGAAATGCGGTGGTGCATCTCCCTCACTTTTCTGGAACAGTATATTTTTTGCTATTATTGCTATGTAAATTAAATGGGTTGTAATTGCAATCACGGTTGCTACAATTATGATTCTTCGTGTTAGTATGACGACCAATATGAGTTGGCCTATTAGGAGATCACACACGGAAATATTTATGCTATATAATCACCAAAGATGCTTCACGTATGTATATACATATATGCAGGATCACTATAGATGTGTGTGCATGTGCTTTATAATCAAAAGATGCTTCACGTATGTACATACATATATACAGGATGACTATGGATCTGTGTGTGTGTATGTATTCTATATACATACACACACACATATATATATATATATACACATACACAAGTGAACACACCCATACATACACACACATACGTACATACATACATAAAAACATACATACGTACAAACACATGTTATCATGTGTGGGTATGCGCGTTTAAGACTTTTGTCCCGCACCCCAAACCCTGGACAGGCGCATCTTCCTAAAAGCTCTCCAGAGTTTCTATCTTCAAAACGTTGCATCTTCGGAAAGTCTCCAGCTCCCAGCTTGCTGGTTCTTCGGCGTTTTTTCCCTCCTACCTTGTTCGGGTACGGTTCAGGGTTTAGTGCCGCCTACCTTACGGTTCCGGCTTCACAGTCTGAAACTCACCGATCGCAGGCCCAAAAGGAATGTCAAGCTGCCTAGCTCTGCTAGACATGGCCTGGACCAGGAACTGAGCCACGTGGAATCTGCCAAAGTAGGCCGCCACAAAAAGTGGTGTGATCCCCATACGTGTCGTCTGGTCCTGCAAGTTTTCAACCAATAGCCAGAGCTTGCGGTTGTGAAGTGCTAAGCCAGGCTTACGCGTTCCTCCGGTTTGGTCCTGCAGTTCCTTAATTATTACAAAAAGCTGGCCATTTCAGAGTGCCAAGCCTTTAAGCGAAAAGCCGGGACTCGCAGAATGCTATTACCACTGGACTTGGGTTTGATTCGACTAGACGACCCCATGTCCAGGCCGCACCCTCGCATAAATCCGACAAACATACAAGACTTATGAACGCTTGAAAACAGCCCCAAGACGATTAAATCCTTCACCCTGAAAACCTTTAAGCCCTCTGCCGCGTCGCCTTTGCTGCTCCGAACTCGACAAGTGCCCTGGCGACCTTCATGCAGATAAGACTCCATGCTAAGCTGCGTCATGCTGTGTCCATCTTGCCTTGTTTGCTTTTTAGTGGGGTTTAGGGTCTTGTTGATCAGTGAATGCAAGCGACCGTGCTGTTTCAAGACACGGAAAGGCGGGCTTGCTGTTTTTGAAGGCATAGTCTGCATAGTTTATTGAAGAGTGCATCAGCTTCATGGCGACAGATGGTGACGCCGAATCCTAAATAACCCCTCAAGCCCTCAGAAGATGAAGGAACCTGACTGGGAGTCTTCTTCAAGCCCCAAATCCTAAATTACCCCCAAACCCTAAACCCTAAACCCAAGCAGGACGCACCTCGAGGCTTCCTCGCCTGGCCGCGAAGTAGAGCGGGGAGGCGCCATTTTGTGTCGGGTAGTCCGGCGAAGCCTTGGCCTGAAAAAAGCGGCGTACTACAGGATTATTTAAGGGTTCCTTTAAAGGGCTATATATAAGGGCTACTATAAGGGCTATTATAAGGATATAATATGGGGGCCTTAATAATTAGACTAGGGTTTTGGGGCCCATGATACTATAATTATAATAAGGAACCCCCACAACAGTAATTATTAAGGCCCCTATGTTATGTTGTTTCCCCTCCTTAGCCTTACCTTTGGTTAGTAGGGAATGGAAGAATGGTAGTAATAGTAGTTATAATTGCACCCCATTCCTCCATTCCCTGCTAACCAAAGGTAAGAAAAACGGTGTATGTTGTTTCCCCTCCTTAGCAAAGACGAGCCCTGCATCGCAGGGCAACTCGTCCAGGGTTCAGGGTTTAGCTCCTGCCTGGCGAAACGGAGCCTGCATGGCAGGGGTAGTGTGTAACATAGGGGCGCGAGAGATTAGCGTAGGGTTTGGGAGGGGAGGGCTGGGTGGGCGGGATCTTGTCGGTTCTTGCCATAAGGAACCGGGGTGCTATTGCTATGTAGTTACTTCAGCCCCGTTGCTGAAATGTTTAGTGTCATTTTTTTTGAGAGCCCAGAATGGAACGGGACCCGACAACATCACAAGAAGCTTGCACCGGAGCACGTCCTGCCCGGATGCTGCCAAGCGATGCAGTAGCTATCGGTTCGATATATATAGGCAGTCAACACCAGGCCGTAGCAGACATATGATCGAATCCCAAGCCCAAAACCTTTCAGACACCATGCAGCTTGCCACAAGATATCACAAGATCACACCTCGTCATCCCAAAACTTGCAGTGTCATACAAGACCACCACTGAGCGTGAAACCACCTCTCAAAAGCTACATACCACCGCTCGATGCGTCTCTTCACTCATGATGTCAACATCTTCGTAGAAATCCATGCGATGTTGCACGACTTAGTTGGCTCTGCGCTACCCTGGCTTGACACATCTTGAACCCAGTTTGCATTGAGCTCTGCGTACGGTAAATTACGGGGCTTACGCAGCATGGAACCACTAAACCTCAGCCCCCCAAATACCCAAGGTGTCAGCAAGAACATCTATCTACCAAATCCCAGCCCCACATGCCTCCAGCAGTGCGCGTGCAGCTTCCGGCTGATTGTTCACAGCCGCAGTGTGCCTAAGAAAACAGCAAGACACATGGATACCGCCAGGGCCAAGCAACGCTCCCCCCTTTTTGAAGCGGGCAAGTCGTTACACAGCAAGCGGTGCGATGTGAGATGGCTCTTGCTCGGCGATGTAGAATCACAACAACCGTCTAAGCTTCACATAACCCCGCAAGCAAAGAGTCCAAGCCCGATGAAGGTTCCAGTAGTCGCAGCTGCGGCACCACTTACAAAACGACCCCAAATCGACTCTCGCATTGAGGCTTCATCATCTTCATCGTTGCATTTTACTACAGCCTTGGTCTGCTCCCACATAATCTAGATCTGCCTTGCTGTCTTACTCCAGTTTCTCGGTCGGACCTGGCCCATTTACAGCATCTTTGCCTGCTATACCCAGTGCTTGCATCCTGGTACCCTGGTGCCCGTTTCAACGTCGAAATCTACCTCCCCATGTGGTCCCTACGAACTCAGCCGAAACTGCAGCGGGGTGTAGCCTTCCTCATCAGTCAGATCAAAGGATGCACTGGCCGCCACAAGCAGTCGCACAGCTGCGGCATGGCCACAACCTGGGTTCTTGGCGCACGTGAAGGAAGTACCGCTGATCTTACAGTCTGACCTGGTGGCCCAAGCTGGAGGACGTCTGGTTGTTGAGGATTGAAGAACAGTGTAGAATGTAGATTCAATGTCCTAGTGTCAACATGTAGCCACCGTAAAACGGGGCTTAATCATACTATTTCATCGGAAGGTTGGCTTGACTTGACAGCATGGGCCATCAGGCGTGGCAGGGATCGTAGAACAGACATGAGGTCGGGTGCCGGCCAGCGGCATGAAGCCACGCTGCAAGCTGCGTGCCAAGGGTGTGGAATGAGGATGCTGGTGACGGCGATGCTGATGACGATCGGCGAGACGATGATGTGGGTGTTGATGATGGTAGTGCTAATAGGGATGTGAGACATCATTCCGCCCCCCCCTGGGGACCTTTCGTCACGTAGACTACCCATTAGCCGACTCCTAGCTCTTTCAGCCCCTGTAGCGGACATATCCAGGCAGCGCCGGTTTTTGTTTATACGGACTGATGCAGAGACAAGGAGCTGGCCGCCACCCACAACGGAGTCTCCCTCCTGTCATTGGCCAGATCTTTGTCGGCACCCCCATCCAACAGCAGCTGCATGGCCTGACGTCCAAACAGATTACCCGCTTATTCGTTACGTTCCTCAACGGATGCACATTTCTGACAGCTTGTCTTGCTATCCGTATGTCACGCTCCGGAGGAGACTTCTGAGATCTTCTGAGCACCACGTGCACGAGAACTGACAGCACAGGCCGCAGAAAACTTAGGACTTGTCGCAACCAGCACAAAATATCCATCACTCCACAGCCAGCACCTTTTTGCCCAGGCCCCCCAAAGAAGCACCCATGGAAAGAGTTACCCCATGGAACCTTAGCACCAACGAATACGCTAACCTGGCCTGGAGGTGGCAATGCTGCGTCGCCCACTGCAGCGGGGTCATCCCCTCCATGCAGCAGCGAACGAGCTCTGCTGCTTCAGAGCACGATAAACGGGTTTACAGAAACACCTGTCAATAAGGGTTGCTGTATTTGTGGGCTGCTATGAGGGTTACTTTCCGGCGACTAAGACTATAATGTCAATACAATGGTATAGGGTTTGGGGTTTATGCGTGGGTGTAAGGCGAAGGGGTTTCTAAAGTGTTACTATACGAGTCATGGTTACTTCGACGGCGGCAGTAAGAGTTCACAGTAAGGCTCACTGCGGCGGAACAACATACGGGTCACTATGGAGGTAACTATGGGGGTTTTACAGGTTACTACGAAGACTGCCAACAGAGTTTGAATGCAAAGGTGCACTACAAAGGTTACTGAAAGGGGTACTACATTGTTTACGTGCCTGTTCTCTCGTGGGATTTTGACAGCGTCAAGTGTCGGGTGGATTTAAAACCTCAAAAATATGCTTCTCTTTTCCAAAGGAGATATTGATGATAACGCGGCTTTTCTGTCTATGCAACCTCAAGCGCCGAACAGACCGAAGCATCGAAAACCGCATTAGACCTTAGACGTCGGGCCACGCATGCTAGTTATGCTCTCAGAACGGATTAGACCACCGACATCAGCATGGTTGGGCCATGGATGCTCGCTTCTCTGAAGAATAACGAAGAGCAAGAACAACCAAGGGGGAATTCGGGCGCGCAACACCACTGTAAGGGTTACTAGAAGGGCTCCTATACTGGGCTTCTTTCAAGTTACTGTACATGTCAGTATGATGGGTTACTAGAGCGGCACGCTAAGGGGGTAGGTTATTGAGGCCGCTCTCGATTTCCTTGCTTGGGATGTTCTCGCGCGTGGGAAGCCAAGGCTCCATGGAGAAGCTACTAAAGGGGAACCCAAAAAGGAACCCAAGCCTTGAAGGAACCCTTAAAGGGACCCTTAGCAGCACTTTTCTGAAAACTGTCGGGGGTAAATTAGACTAGATTAGACTTGGCGACCTGTGCTGCACGGTGGGGTAGTGGGATGTCGGGTTGCCTCGTGGTCCTTCAAGTTGGAATTCGCGCCCGCATCCAGCAAGAAGCGAAGAACCTCCAAGTGGTCGCACTCTGCAGCCACAGCCAGGGGCGTCCTGCCCTGCATGTCCTCAGCGAGATCAAGCGGGCTTCCAGCGGAACACCCTGGATAAAGTCCACCTGGGGGCTTTCTCACATTAGGTTTCCTGTTTGAATTAACTCACAGTGAGAATCCTCCTATTATTTACAGGTCTTTTTGCGGTCCGTTAACTTTCTGTAACTCCCCCAGTTGCCACGAACCTGAGGGCTCGGAAATCGAGGGCAAGCCTATGTGGGCGATTGCAGTGTCTGCATCTCTAAGTCACACCTGATATTCCTTACGTCTTCAAAGAGTCTTCGGAGTGCAAAAGTCACGGTGTCAATCCATCAAACAGGGCTACCAGATGGGAGCACGAAGGCTGGGCAGGCGGGCAGGCAGGCAGCATGTCATGCAGGCCGCGGATGCTCCGACAGTCATCAACGAGGCATTCCAACCTGGCCATCAATCTACAGCCCCTGACTGAACCGGGGAACCCTAAAAAGCCTCAAAGGCCCCTTGTATCTACAGGAAACGAGTGGCTTCTCTGTCCAAGGCAGCCTTGGCTTGGCAGAGCATTTCCACCACGCCTTAGCCCCCGGAGCTTCGGCGTTGCACAGGGCCAGGCCACCCGAGCTCGAATTCTGTAGGCTTCGGGAGCATCTTCGGGGCTCGGGACGTGGGGAGCCTAGGCTTCAAGCAGCTCGCCTGCGCAAGAAGCAAAAACCCCACACAACCTGAAATCACTCCAAATGCCCTTTGTTCCGGACCGTTCACCGCTGTGCTTTCAGGATGCCTCAAGTCTGAGTCGAAGTCTCCCGAAGTGTGTTTTGGGGCTCCCACCGACCGCAAAAGCAAACATCCCTTGCACTGAACTGCTACAGCTGCTACAGCGAAGTCCAACTTTCCAACATCATCGTTCCCACACCCATTTAACGTGCATGCCCCCAAGATGAGACTGGCCTGTAGGTCGTATGGCTGAAAACAACGAGTACTGGCACAGTAACGACGAACGATCGGAACTCTTTCCAAACTCTGACCGGTTGAGACTTCCGTCGCTACGTGTCAAGGTTTGGAGCGGCGGGATGCCCCAGGTTTCACCCCCAAATTCTCCATACAACATCTTCCGAGATGCCCGAGTGCCCGCGTCGTGCTGCTTGTAGAATAGCCGAATCCCCTTGGAGGTTGCAGCAGTTTGGATCCTCGACATGACGGAGGGTCGTCTTTGCGGCAGAAAGCCACCCCCGGTTTGGCAAAGTGCTACGAGGCTTCTGTGTTTCCAACATAAAAAACAACACAATCCAGCTGATGCTCATGAATGCTCGCCCTGCCGGCTCCCTAAACCCATCCAATCACTTGGTCCAACTGCGACTGTGGGTTCAAAGGCCAGACAATCAGAGAGAGAGTTTGAAGCACAATCCAGCAGATGCTCATGATGCGCGCCCTGCGGGCGCCCTAAATCCATCCAACCACCCGGTCCAACTGCGACGCCTGCTGTGAGTTCAAAGGCCAGACAATCGGAGAATGAGTTTGAAGCACAATCCAGCTGATGCTCATGATGCGCGCCCTGCGGGCGCCCTAAATCCAACCAACCACCCGGTCCAACTGCGACGCCTGCTGTGGGTTCAAAGGCCAGACAATCGGAGAGAGAGTTTGAAGCACAATCCAGCTGATGCTCATGATGCGCGCCCTGCGCGCCCTAAATCCATCCAACCACCCGGTCCAACTGCGACGCCTGCTGTGGGTTCAAAGGCCAGACAATCGGACAGAGAGTTTGAAGCACAATCCAGCTGATGCTCATGATGCGCGCCCTGCGGGCGCCCTAAATCCATCCAACCACCTGGTCCAACTGCGACGCCTGCTGTGGGTTCAAAGGCCAGACAATCGGAGAGAGAGTTTGAAGCACAATCCAGCTGATGCTCATGATGCGCGCCCTGCGGGCGCCCTAAATCCATCCAACCACCCGGTCCAACTGCGACGCCTGCTGTGGGTTCAAAGGCCAGACAATCGGAGAGAGAGTTTGAAGCACAATCCAGCTGATGCTCATGATGCGCGCCCTGCGGGCGCCCTAAATCCATCCAACCACCCGGTCCAACTGCGACGCCTGCTGTGGGTTCAAAGGCCAGACAATCGGAGAGAGAGTTTGAAGCACAACCCGGCTGATGCTCATGATGCGCACCCTGCGGGTGCCCTAACTCCATCCAACCACCCGGTCCAACTGCGACGCCTGCTGTGGGTTCAAAGGCCAGACAATCGGACAGAGAGTTGGAAGCACAATCCAGCTGATGCTCATGATGCGCGCCCTGCGGGCGCCCTAAATCCATCCAACCACCCGGTCCAACTGCGACGCCTGCTGTGGGTTCAAAGGCCAGACAATCGGAGAGAGAGTTTGAAGCACAATCCAGCTGATGCTCATGATGCGCACCCTGCGGGTGCCCTAACTCCATCCAACCACCCGGTCCAACTGCGACGCCTGCTGTGGGTTCAAAGGCCAGACAATCGGACAGAGAGTTTGAAGCACAATCCAGCTGATGCTCATGATGCGAGCACTGCGGGCGCCCTAAATCCATCCAACCACCCGGTCCAACTGCGACGCCTGCTGTGGGTTCAAAGGCCAGACAATCGGAGAGAGAGTTTGAAGCACAATCCAGCTGATGCTCATGATGCGCGCCCTGCGGGCGCCCTAACTCCATCCAACCACCCGGTCCAACTGCGACGGCTGCTGTGGGTTCAAAGGCCAGACAATCGGAGAGAGTGTTTGAAGCACAATCCAGCTGATGCTCATGATGCGCGCCCTGCGGGCGCCCTAAATCCATCCAACCACCCGGTCCAACTGCGACGCCTGCTGTGGGTTCACAATCCAGCTGATGCTCATGATGCGCACCCTGCGGGCGCCCTAAATCCATCCAACCACCCGGTCCAACTGCGACGCCTGCTGTGGGTTCAAAGGCCAGACAATCGGAGAGAGAGTTTGAAGCACAATCCAGCTGATGCTCATGATGCTCGCCCTGCGGGCGACCTAACTCCATCCAACCACCCGGTCCAACTGCGACGGCTGCTGTGGGTTCAAAGGCCAGACAATCGGAGAGAGAGTTTGAAGCACAATCCAGCTGATGCTCAAGATGCGCGCTTTGCGGGCGCCCTAAATCCATCCAACCACCCGGTCCAACTGCGACGCCCGCTGTGGGTTCAAAGGCCAGACAATCGGAGAGAGAGTTTGAAGCACAATCCAGCTGATGCTCATGATGCGCGCCCTGCGGGCGCCCTAAATCCATCCAACCACCCGGTCCAACTGCGACGCCTGCTGTGGGTTCAAAGGCCAGACAGTCGGAGAGAGAGTTTGAAGCACAATCCAGCTGATGCTCATGATGCTCGCCCTGCGGGCGCCCTAACTCCATCCAACCACCCGGTCCAACTGCGACGGCTGCTGTGGGTTCAAAGGCCAGACAGTCGGAGAGAGAGTTTGAAGCACAATCCAGCTGATGCTCATGATGCGCGCCCTGCGGGCGCCCTAAATCCATCCAACCACCCGGTCCAACTGCGACGCCCGCTGTGGGTTCAAAGGCCAGACAATCGGAGAGAGAGTTTGAAGCACAATCCAGCTGATGCTCATGATGCCCCGACTGCAACCTTCCTAAATCCGTCGGCTTGGACACGAAGCAATAACCAAGCACTAACAATCTACGAAACACTGCACGGAGTTGCTCCATCGAGGCCATATCACAGTCCAGGCGGATCCAGTGAGAGCTCAAATAACACACGGGCGAAGCAGGGGACAGCCTCTGATGAAATTAGAGCCTCAAAAATTACAATGAAGACACCTGCCACAAGACAACAACTCTAAGCAGCAAACCTTGATGGGGTCCTCTTGCACAGATGGAAGGGTAAGGCTTTAGGATTCTGCAGAAGGGCTTGCGACTTGTAGTAATGCTGAACTCCGCAAGCCTTGAACACCAAAGCCCCACTCGCCGACTCTACACCGGAACCCAGGACACGGCCCTGTCCTGAAGCTGCTGCAGCGCCTGACAACCGCGGCACTGCTCGATTCCACATGTGTTGCCTAGAAACAACACGGAACTAGAAACAGCATTAGTCCCTGTGGCATGTAGCACTGCAAAAATAATCAGTAGCTCAGTAGCGCTTACTCAAATCAAGGAATCAAGGACTGCAATAAGAACATAAAATCGAAACCATTATCGCAGGATTTGGTGTCAGCCACACAGCCACCGCTGCAGGGCCCTCGGTCTGAGTCGGAGAATGAGAAGTTTGGGGGCAACATGTTTGGAAAACATAGTGACGTAGTGGGTCGCACGTGCAGGCAGAGCTGCAACGAGCACCTAGAGACCTAGAGACTGTAAGCAAGCCTTCCCACAATGACGTCCCACTCCGTTCGAAGTGATTGTCATGACAGAAAGAAATGGATCAGACAGGTTAAGTACCAAACGATGCGCAGGAGTGGCTGTATGACAATGATTGTGGGCAACCAATTAGCAAGCCCACGTCAATGCAGTAACATCAGTCGTTGTGCGGCCTCTCCGCATGGTGAGTGGGGTAGTCATATAAATAAAAGCAAGCAGTACCAATCGAAAAACACCAAAGCAACCGACCTGGCATCAAACGGAGTAGTAAGTGATATGGCGGCGGTGATAGTTGCATCAATTGGTAGCAGCGGTAGTGGTAGTGGTAGTGGCAACGGTAGTGGTAGTGGTAGTCGTAGTGCCAGTGTTACTGCTAGTGGTTAGTGGTGCAGTTGTAGTGGTCGTGGTGGTAGTATAGTAGTAGTATAGTAGTAGTAGTCGTCGTCGTCGTAGTGGGCGTTCATGAGGGTAGCCAGAGCGCGGCAGGTCTCGGGGCTGGAGTCGCAGCGAGAGGGTGCTGGGTCGGCAGTTTGACAAGCCAGCCGAGCAGCGTTTCGCGCAGCTTCCGCATCGCCACTGCTCGATGCTTTCAACAGCTCCTCGTTTTGGAGGTCCAATCGGCACTACAGGCTTGTGAATTCTAATCGTCTAGCCTGTCCGACCTCGTTTCGTAAACTCGTGAATCTCGCTTCTGTGCGCAGCGCGCGTGGTCCTTGTCGAAGTCATTCACCAGCTGACCGAAGATGATGTGGATCTCCTGTGGATTCAGGGTGTTCGGCGCGGAGAGGTGTAGGCGGTGTTGGCGTCAGAGCTCGTTGGTTAGGATCCGGTACGATGCAGAGCGACACAACTTCAAATCCTCTTGCAGACTCCAGCCCGAACCTCCAATGGTCCAAATCAACGACACTAGTGAATTTAAAGCATCCGTGCTTCCAAAATCACTACTGTAGCCTGCTGAACCGACGATCCATGTACACCTGCTGCGAATGCTATCGCCACTGCATGTATTGACTGCCAGGCTTACTGCCAGCGTTCCCGAAGAAAGGAAAAACCGACAACACTCACACTGAAAAAGTCCTCGACTAAATCCACTCATTTAATTCACCCTAGTGTCTCCGATTTTATGAACTGTGTCCGAGGCTCCCATGCCCCTGCCACCCCAAAGGACGATGCTGATAGCAAAATCCCGACGTTGGCCGTTTGCTTCGGAATCGACACTGGCTTTAGTATCTCCCCTTCTGTGTTTGCCAGCACATCTCTTCGACACTCCAGGTACATGTGCACATAAATAGATACATAAGTACATGCGATTAATGTATGTAGGTGTATTTCTGTCAAAGATGTTTGCATGATAGTATGTACGTGCATATGTGTTTCTGCACGTCCGTATGCAGGCAAGTATGCACGTGGTATGTATGTATGCATGCATGCATGCCTCTTAATTGCAGTCAAACGCAAATAGGCGTCCGTCTTGGCGCGTTGGACCGGATCCCATGCTCAAAGAACCCGGGCTCTCTCTGCCTCCGGCCGGCCGACGTCCTCCCAAAACGCATCGTCGGGCAGGATGTTGTCCTGCAGCCGCAGGGGTTGGGTTGGGGGCTCGGTTCTGATTTAGGCGTGCTTTTTTGTTCCCTCTCCTATGGCAGGAATCGAAGTCCACAAGCGAGGAAGCTTCGGGAAACAACGTTCGCTTTTTTGTTTGGGGGGCGGATAAGCTTCTGTTGCAGGAAGTAGGGCTTCGCACTCGCACTCGGATGCTCTAGGCGAGGCATGGCGAGGCTTGGTATCTGGTACAACGGTCGGACAAGTGAGAACTGAAACAGGGTGTCGTATGGGCAAGCAGAGACGCCAAAACCAACTGCGCGATTACAAGCGCATGCCTCCCAAAGACAGCAACTGCTTCACATGACAAACGAGCTCAGGTTTGGGCTTTTGGGGTTTGAAGTTCCATGAACCGGATACTGGTGCCAACGAGGAGGCAAGAGCCGGGCAAGTCACCTCAAGGCTGCGATTCTCTTCATAAAGGCGATCCATAGAAGTCAGCTGAACAGTGTCTCCTGGCAGGTACTCTAGACAAGCGCGCTCGGCAACGCAAAGAGTCGTGGTGGCCCTGCTAGTTCCGAACGCAAGGCTTTTATAGTATGGCCTTCAGACCCTTTATGCCAGACCTCTATTTCCCTAAGCCCTGACGCTTACTCCAAAGCTCAAGCCCTATTAAAAAATCGAGGCCTGGAAACCGGCGCCACGAACCGTACGCCCTGCCTATAACCAGTATATGATAATATACTATACGATATGATATTATACAATATACTATAATGTACAGTACTATAGTATCGTATAGCATAATTAACCCTTGCGGTGTCCCCGTGTAGGAGACGCTGCTGGAACTTGGAGATGCCTTGGAGCCTTGCAGCTCACGGGATCTAACATAATAATGAAACTACTAATAATAATAATAGCAATACAACAAACAATATAAGGTGAAAAACCAGAAGAAGAGCAAGAAGAAGAACCATAGTAATAACAAGAACAGTAATAATTGCTGATACGAACACCTAAAAATACGGGCTTAGGGGTGTAAATAGAGCAGCGACGTCAGGTTTGCAACTCCTCCAGCGTGGAGCTAAGTTAGCAGCCCCCTAGGTTCATAAAAAGAAGGATGCACAAGCTATGAGGTGGCGAAGAACAAAAGACTGACCACTGACCATTCTAGACGGCTACATATCGTCTCCACGGCATAAACTTTCACTCCGAACGTGCGTTACCCGCTCTTCGACTGCAGACTGGAAGGTCGCAGGCCTGAGCTTCTACTTTACTCTACAAGCTAAGCGGATTTCTTGATCGGGCACGTTTAAGTCCTGACAACTTAAGCATTCTACAATATCGCATGTATGCTAGAGTCCCATAGTTCCTGATACTGATGTGCGGCAGATGACCATGACCTTAATGCTTCGCTGTGCGCTAACTTCTAGTGGCAAAACACCGAAGACCCAAGGCCGTCTCCATGTAGCCGAGAGTCTCACACAGCTGTCGTTTCACGAAGCTGCCAAGACCCTCCGTGGCAAGTTTCTCCCGAGCCCTTGGTGGATGCGCATGAGATCTGAGTCTGCTCCCTACACTGTACCTCCTGGTTTTGATTCTGTTTGGAGTCCAAGGGTATCCCAACCTGAACATCCCTCTTTCTAAAACTGGGCTTGCCAGATGCCAGAAAATTAAATAGCGGCTGCTGGAAAGCTTCGGACCCAGTATTGGGCCATCTGTGCTCTGATAAATAATTTCAAGCTTTCTGGCTTCTGTTTCTCGCCTTTCTTTGAGAATATCTGGAATGGCCAGTACCAGGAGTAAACACAGAGGGCGGAGTCAGGTCCTCGCGAAGTCCCACGACGGCACACTTCAAGATCACGACACGCGCACATATGTAGATATGTTTGTATGTTTGTTTGTTTGTACACGTAAATACCTGTATAATTCGTTTAGATACGTGTATGAATATCTGTGTAAAATATGCTTAACTCCACACCACATCATACCATACCGCACCATCCCCACCAGACCACACCACACCACACAATACCATTACCATACGATACCTACATACATACATACATACATGCATACAAATGCTCAATCATCGTTGTCATGCACATAGACGCAGATGATATAGCAGAATGTGAACAAGTAGACTGACACTTACTATATGACATGGCGCACCACCTAGACACATAACCATCCCATAGTAGATCAGTGTATGATCCTATTAGTGACACAGCTCAGCAGAGCAGAGCCAACCTGGTACATCTGACAGAATCACGCCAGGTTTGATTTCATCGCAATGTAACGAGGCCGCAGGCTGCCTGTGGTACTCTGAATCCGAAGGCTCCAAGAGAGGTCCGAGGAGCTCCCAGCCCACCTCCAGCACCTTCTCGCCCGTCAAGGACACCACGTGCAGCATCGAAAATCGAAATGCGCTTTTCCGAAGATTAGGGGGTACCCTTATTTGGGGGTCCTTATACTAAGGATCCTACTATTTAGGGTACTATATTAGGGTCCCATGTGTTCGGAAACTCCCAAGTGGCTCAGACTTGAAGCTTTGGGCTATTGGGGGGGCTGTGAAGCAAGGAATACCAAGACCCTCGTGGCAAGCTTGCGACTGAAGTATTCCTAAGCAATCTTCTTCCATTCCGCAAGACCAGAAGACAAAGGAGATCAGCCTTGTTGAGCACGAAAACGGCAGCGTTAGCTCCGGACATGCAATGCCGCACGCCCCCCCTTCAAACCGCAACAAGGTCAGTGAGAGATGCAGGACAATCTTGCCAGGGTCGCCGATGATATCTAGTTGCACGCCTTAGCCCGATGGTCCAGATGCTCAGGGGGCCTTAAGGCCTGGGCAGCTCTGGGCCGGATTGCGAACAACTGAACAGGAAATCTCTGGGAAAAAGCGGTTATGGAGCGGGAACGATGCAAGTGGTCCGTTTCAACATGTGCTTGATAGGTGAGATGGATCGTTTTCAGAAGGTCCTTCTTGCAGTGTGCGAAGCCGCACTCGGGCTGTGGCGCAACGGTGAGGACAAGTCGCAGAGAACCAAGGCGCGCCTCATCCGAAGGGTTGTCAAAGTAAAACAGGCTGGAGTTGTCAGGCAATTCTAAAACTTTCCGACTGCGGTGCAGGGGAGGGAGGCTGGTGGTTAGGCTTCCTTGGCGCCCTGAAGCCCCAGTCCTTCGGGCAGGGCTGAAGATGTTCTCTGGTTAACTTGAGCACCGACCATGCAGTGTCAAACGAAACGGAAGCTCAAACTATATGCGCCCCTAGGGCCCCTGGGCTGGGAATCTACCGGTAACATCCCAAGTTCGGCGCTGAACTGCAGGGCGGCATAATACTCCAAACATATGCATAGCGGCCGTGTGCTGAGCAGATGAGCACTACATGGGCCAGACGATTGCAAACAATGTGACAACCATTCGGTTGTGCATCCGGGCGTTGTTGAATGGATGAAGCGGTGAGAACAGCATGACGGTGAAGTCTCAACCCCAACAGCATGTCAGACTGCTCGATGTTTGCCGCTGGAGCGCGAGCGATGTGCACTGCGAGGCACTTCGGAAGTTCACCCTATTCCACGATGTCTGTATCGGATTGGAAGCTTGGCAGCTTGTCACAGCTCAGAAGGGCGAATCTATGTCCTTGTTTGGGCCCTGCTGTCTTGATTGGAAACATCAGGGGTACGTTTGGACTGAGGCTCACCCAAGGAGCCAGACCTAGCGGAAAAACCTCCGTAATTGCATTTTCCCGGCGTCATGACTCAGTCAAGTAAATTCCTCAAGGACGTCTGCAGGGCTTCAGGCTTGGGGCGGCACTGCCAGGCTGCGATGCCCTCCGTCTCCCCACAGGAACCTGGCACTCATGAAGGTTCCAGGTGCTTGACAATAAGGAACAAATAACTTCTTAGCAAACGTCAGCATAGAGTTCAAATCAAAGGAATGGATGTTGCTAGCGCTTCTGCCCTTACTTACCGATGCGACTATGACTATGACTGCCTAGGGTGCCTCGAAGCTACCTTAGACCACTCATCATGTCGTCACTATGGCCACATGCACGTGGGCTTCGTATGTATCCGTTTTCGCTGTGTTGCTACCGTTATCATCATCAGTGTTTTGTTCGCTACAGGTCTACTGCTCCCAGCTCCCGATGCAGTGCACTTCAGTGGCTATTGGACCAACGAGCCCGCTGCTGATCACCGAATTCAAAGCCACGGCATCCACCTGCCAGGACCAAATTGCTCGCTACGCGTCCCGCTGCGATTTGCCATTGGGTGGCCCAGCGGTCAAAATTATAGTCGCCCTGAAACGTATTGCAGCATGTTCCCGAGGTTGGCAAAGGCAATCAAGATCAATTCCAGCGAAACCTGAACGTGATCTATAAGGAAGCAGTTGTCATGGCCCAAGCAAATCGGGCTTGCGACATGCCGTGGTCTCAGCACAAGGGCATAATATGGCATAATGAACTTGCCGCCACAAGGAACAGATAGTCCGGCCTGGGTGATGGGTAGCAGTCTAAATTCACATGCTTCTCAGGGCTAGGGTATAAGATGGCACTGGCCTCAATGCTGGAGCCCTTCCTCTCTTCTAAAGTGCAGAAGTCCCCACAGAGACTCCTACAACAAAGAAAAACGGACAGATAGAAACTCCAATATATTTCTCGTGTCTCTTACAGACTTGTGCCTGAAGGCCGAAGCCCCTCTCCAGATCCAAGAGCCGCAAAGCTGCGACCTGTACCCGTCGTTCGTAGTTCTAGCTTCGGATGGGCTGCCACAGGTGACGGATCAGAGTGGGATAGTTTCGGCGCCCGGTTTCGGCACAACTGCAGTCAGTTTCGGGACGCAGGTCTGTCAGATTGGCGCAGTTTCGGTCCGATTCTTGCAGGGATTGGCCTGAAACTGGCCATGCCCTGAGACCCGAATTTTGACCATGTCCCGATCCGAAACTGTCCCGGACTCCGTTCCGAAACTCCGCCACCAAACTTACCTGGAAAACCCTGAAATCACAACTTCCGAGACGGGCTTGCGGCTTTTTGGGGCCGCCCCTCAGACGTGGTTACAACCGAACTCCGGCGCCTGCTTGAGTCTGAAACATGGCATATCTTTAAGCCATATAGTAGCATACCTTCTTTGGACGTCTATTTTTGATTAGATCCGTTTTTGCTAGATGGAGTGTTGCGAACGGCTCGACATTCACTCCACAAGTGCCCTACAGGCGTGTCATCTAGTATCTTAGGCCCATGCAAGAAACACCCAAACCTCAAAGCCGCAGGGTGGTAACCCCCAAACTCGACAAGAAACCCTAAACCGTGAACCAGCGTAAGAGCCACACCCATGGATGTGGAAGATCGCTAGCTGCGATTGCGGCGATGACTGCGTTGCATTGAACAAGGTCCAACAAGTCCTGCATGGGGATGTAGATAGAGGATTTAGAGGCTTCTTTTTTCAATCGCACCGCAGGGAACTCGTCCAAATCTGCTACTCGAGAGAGGGGAGAGTCAGAGGGCTAGAGGGCAATGCACTCTGTAAACAGGCTTCTTAAAACGGAGGGTCCTTAAGCGTTACATAAGTATCGCTCTATATCTGCAGTACTAGTACTGAGGGATACTGAAGGCCTATAACAGGCTTCCGTGCTTTTCCTGAACCTCCCATTGGCTCCCATTGGGCTAGGCACGCATCGGGGTTGATTTTCATTTCGTGGCCTCTGTGGGGTCCTGGCTGCGGAAGTCTGTTCGTGACATGGATGCCTCGATTCGACTAACCAGCTCTAATATAGGGGCCTTGATAATTAGAATAGGGTTTGGGGTTATAATATACTGTAACAAAAGATAAGGAACCACCCAAAATGGTATAGGTACTTAAGGCCCCAAAGTATATTTCGAGCTGAGGTCTCAGCGGCTCGAGACCTGAAACTTTCAGGGTCCCGGGGTTTAGGACTCGGTGATAATCCCCCGAAGGGCCTTCGCGATAGCGTCTTTGTCGGGCTCCTACTCTGAGGCTGCTTTGCCTCCTCCTCGCTTCCTTGCAGGAGCTGAGCAGCGACTTTCCAGCCTCGGGAAACTTGAGGCTATTTCGGGGTGCAGACAAAGGCTGATGTTCCATAGCCCCAAAGTACGTCACGTAGACTCCAGACCGATGGGTTCGCAGAGTGCGGCACGTTGCGAAGTAGTGGACTTATTCAACACGGTGGGAAGCTCCGGCACGGCACAGGCTTGCTGTGCTGTACACCAACGCAGCGTCCCGGAATCCAACTCGTACGAGATCTAAACCCTAAACCCTAAACCCGCCCCAACAAGTCTGGCGCTTCTTTTGGGCTCGCTCCCCAGTGGTCCCAACACTAAGGCACTCGAGGGCACCTTCAACGTGCAGGCCTGCTGGTCCTGTGCTGGAACATACTGGGAGAGCAGATGCAGCTCTTGTATGGGTTTGATGATATAACAACAGTATGCTACTTGTAGTATATAAGAAAACTGAAACATTATCTTAATCTAACGCTAAGCTATTCTCGTACACTAAAGCTTTGGCTTACAAAGGCCTGCACATGTGGGTGCTGCGGCCATCTCTCGTCGAAAAGTGCAGGGCCGATATCAAACAGCTCTAGGTCTGACGTTGGTCATGGCTCAAGAGTTTGCCGAGGACACGAGGTTGTGCTGAAAAACTGGACTGTAACAAGGGCGGATGGGAACAGAGAAGGGTGCAAGGGGCCAAAGGAACTCTTGCGAAGGTCCAGGCTGTGGACTGCAGCTGCCAAAGACTTCGAACATCCGTCTCCTTATGCCGTTAAGGTCAAGCACAGGAAATCTCGGCACTCGTGATGCTTACAGTAACCTCGTTCTGGGCTGCTGGGGTCCATTTTCGAATCTTGCAGGTCAAAGGCCCAAGGCGGCTTCACAGCCTGCTTGTTCAAGGTGCGCCAAGCTACGGGCACATTTTGTTTGTGCTCAGTCTTAGCCGTTTCCATGTGGACGGCTGCCGAAATGCCGCTGGCCCATCTGGAGATTCCTTGGTAGGCAAACAGGGGACACAAGTGCATCAAGATGCCGCGACTTGACTCACAAAGGGAAAGTCCAACTGCTGGGCCCAAAATGGCCAAGAGTCCTGCCAGGCTCTCGTCTCGTGTCTTTGGTTTTGCCCTTTCCCTTGCCCTGGCCAGGCGCGCACCATGCTAATGCTGACGCCAAACAGCAGACGCTCAACAAGGCATCCTGAGACAAGTCGACATGACTGCCTGGAAACCATGGGAACTTGCCTGACTGTGAAAAATCCCAACCCTGACGCTGAAGCCAAGCCCACCTTGCCATCATCTCGGGGTGGCAGCATGGGTGGTGATCCCATCTCCTCAATTGCCAGCTGGCAAAGGCCCCACCTCCAGTCCGACATTCAAGCTTCAAAGGTCCATCAGGGTGGGAATTTCTGGACTCGGTGTCGAGATCCAAAGCAGAAACCCTTGCACCCCTCCTGAACCCTGAACATGGTGTGTTGTGAACAGTATGAAGACAACGACCTTACAGGGCAAGCTGGCCAACCTTCCCGTTTTGGATCGAACCTCACCTCAGCCTTCCAAAATTCATCCGGACATCATTGCTCCCAGCAGCACGTCCATCTCGAAGCTTTTTCCGAAACTCACGATGGTCACATGTGCGAACGTATGTAAGTAGGTTGGTAGGCAGGCCAGGCAGGCTAGCAGGCAGGCAGGTATGCATGCACGTATATGTGCGTATGCGGGGATGCGTGTCTGTATGTATGTACGTATGTCTACATATGTAACTTACGTGCCTATGCATGTATCTGGCACTGTGTGTACATACATGCAGACATGCAAACATGCATCCTGTACAAACCCCTGACCGCAGATTCGAAGTTCAGACCAGGCGCAGGATGATCGAGATTCGGCCCTTGCCGCTCTGCTGCTCCAAGGGCAGGGCGTTCAGTCCATGCCTACAGCAAAGACTTCCGTTTGGACCATTTCGTGTTGGGGATAGAACCATTTGCTGTCAGGCTATTTGGTTTTAGTGTTCTTTTATTCGGCTGCAACGTTTCCGTTGTAGGATAAAGGGTTCTCGACATGTATCACGAGACCAGCACGAATCGCGTGTCGGCTAACGGCACTACAACACCGCAATGTGCTTGCCTCGAAGCTCACGAGCACAAGGAGAACCCAGATGGAATCCAACATACAGAGACAGAAGGGTTACGACAGAGGCATTGGTGCTGTCAGTAATCATGCCGCAAAAAACCATACACCTTTGATTTTTGTACAGGGCCAGGTCTACCAATTCCGATTCGTCCTCCTTCGCCAAGGGGCTGCCAGCGGATGTTCACATCTCGACCAAAGAAGAAGAGCATGCCATTGCTCCTGCGGAGTGGAGTTTTGGGGTTTAGCTTATTGTGCATAAGTGCTGACGTTTGGGATTCAGAGCTTCGTGCATTGCAGTCCCTGCTCAAAAAAGCTTATTGTGCTTCGAGGCTCCGTTGAACTTGCTCGAGATGGTGATCTGCTAGTGCTGCTGCCAAAAAGTTTCTGTAGTGGTGGTGCGGGTATTGTCATGAGATCAAGCTTCCAGCAAGAGCACAGAAATAGCAAGCCCCCTTGCTGAACTTCATAAGCTACACCAAAGCAAACCTACGAATAAACATCAAAGAGATGCAACTACGCAGCACGCATGCAAAAAAAACTGCGAGGATACAGCGGTCGCCTTCCTTCAGCTGCAGCTTACCCTAAACCCTCAAGCTACCTCGGACAGTCATGTTATGAAGTCCCCTAGATCAGGCACCCCTCAACATCAGGATTCCTGAACCTGCGGCCAAGGCGCTGTGGAAAGTAAATCAAATCGCGACTCGCCGTATTCCGGAAAGCCAGCTCCCGCGAAGATCCGAAGGATACACCCACGGTGCCTCATAGCGCATGCTGGGGCTGGGGGCGAGCTTTCGGAAAAAGTGCTGGACCGGGGATCCAGAATGAGGATCCTACGTTTTAGGGTATATTGGAATTGAACGTGCCTGTGACAGTGACTTATGCACTAGTGACTCAAGTGGGTCGTTGCAGAAGCTTCACACCCTCTGTTAAAGACGTGCGTGACCTGAGGGACCACTGCAGCCTTCCACGGTACTGCTACGTCTGGTGACTATGGAGAGAGGATGCTAGATTACCGTTCAGGTGCGGGGCAGAGGTATTGAATGCATTGTGGCAGACCAACTCTCTATGCACTGTGTATACAGCATCGAGTGGGAGGAATCGCTGAGTCGGCGGCAGCCAACGAACACATAGAGCACACTGAAAATTTTAGGGGCCTCTTTACTGTAAACTTGAGCATGATGGCTTTGCGTATCTCGGACAGAACACCCATTGCAAAAAAATATCTGCGGCGACATCCTTCCGCCGACACGGTCATGCCGCCAAACGTCCCTGCACTACAAGTGAGCCCAAATAAATCAGCAAAGTCGCAGTTCTGCTTTTCTGCCATTCGCGGGTTAAAGGCGGCCGCATCGTGGTGGAAAGGTTTCCAATCCGAACCGTCCCTGTACCAGTTGAAGCCTCGGTCACTGGGAGCTTCAGAAAATACCGAACATCAACTAAACCCTAAACCCCTAAACCCTAAACCCCTAAACCCTAAACCGTCTCCATGCACAACATAAAGCTCCCGTCAGATGGAAGCTCCATGATATAAATGAATGTGCCCACATGCAAACGGCCCAAGTGCTTGCGGGAGCTGTGTGGCGACCTGCATGTGGACTTAAACGGTCGCATGCTGCCCAAGAATGGGTCCATGTATATGTTCGAAAACCCGTGCTTAAATGGTCATGTGTAGCTGTTGTTTGGAGCCCCTCCCTTCATCCTCCTACAAATCTCAAACAAAGATTTCCTGGTGGCCTATCACAACCCGCAGACCCATTCCCCCACCCTGCTCAGAAGTTTCGCAAACTTAACACCAAAAACCTTCTGAGGGGGCCGTGTGATGAGCCCCGCTTCTCAATTCAGCTTCCGTGAAGCATCGGGGATCTTGCGAGATTTCATGGAGATCAAACAGCAGTGATTCAGTCAAGACGCGCGTTCCCATAACCTCTCGACTCGCCGAGTGCCGCAAGTGCCCATTCGCGATGCTGAAATGGTCACAGATTCTGTCCAGCACCTCGAAATGTTCGCGCTATGGGTGGACATGAAGGTGGTGCTACCAATGCACCAGAAGACATGTTGGGGTTCAATGCAAGCGGGAAGCGTCGTTGAACGCCCTGGAACAGCTTGGATTCTTGGTCAGGAGGTGGGCGCCTTGCGCAGAGGCTCACTCAACATCAAACTCCGCGGATGAACGAGCAACCGAGCAAGATTATGCTCCTGCCTGGGACAAATCGTGCATAAGATCGACTACCCCAAACTCGGTGGGTCATGGCTTATCACCAGCATTTCGATAATTCAGTTTTTGCGTCCACTCAATGCGCCACCCGGGCCTTCATGCCAAGACTCCCACTTCGTTTGATCGACGCCATTGGCCTGCCCTTCCTGAGGCTGTAACCAAGTCGACAATGTAGGTGCCTAGATAGTTGAAGCAATGTGCGACTGTCTTTAGTGTCGTGAGCCTCTGCAACGGATATTTTGGCTTGTTCATTTCGGCGTGACAATCTTGACGAATCAAGAATGCGTTTTGGTGAATTCGGCCCGGAATTTGTTGGAGGTTTGCTTCAGCCTTGTGTGCTAATGGTCAATCGTAACTTATAGAGGTTCACAGGAACCTTTTGGCCCAACCCCCAATCCCTGCTGAACAGCTCTAGATACTGTACTACTACTGTACTACTGCACGATTACCGTTCTACTACTGTACCACTGATGCAATACTGTACTAATTTACCAGGACTCAGACTTGGTCGATTGCAGAGGTGAAGTGTAGGTTGAAGCAAACAGCCTTCGAAATGAAGGCTTCTTAGTCTTGGTAGGTATCTTAGAGTGACCGGGGCTTGGTCTCGAGTGTTTGGCAAAACCGAAACCAAACCCGATCACTCCAAGATGACTACCACGATTAAAGACCCTTGGTTTTGAAGACTGTTTGCTTCATCCTGCACTACCCTTCTATTTTGGGGGCCACTGAAGCCACCGCTGAACAGCTCCACTACTGTACCACTGCTGCACTGCTGTACTACTGCTGTACTACTACTGTACCTCGCCAGGTCCCTCTCAAGAGCAAATCCCGGGCAGCCGCGGAGGATGGCAGACCGCAATTCACCCCCAAACCTTTGGTATCCCCCAAACCCTCCTAAGCTAGTCAAAACCCACCCAGACCCCAGCGAATTGCCGGGGGAGGGGGCACAATTTGTTTTTTGGGGGGGCCTTCATTAAAAGGAGTCACACATTCGAGTTTATTTGGGAGCCGGGAGGGGTGTCACATGCCATTCTTGCTTGTACAAAAATGTAGGGTGTAGGAAGATGCAGTTCTGTCGACTCCCGTGTTGAATGCGGCCGGGTCGCACGGACCTCACGCAAAAGCGTGTAGTATGCATCCCAGTCATTGGCACGGCCAAAGAACTCCGGCATGACAATCACATCATCGTGGCCTTGACTCACGGTTTAGGGTTTATAGGGTTTAGGTCATGGCAGGTGGAGGCTCTGACTACTTCGGACAACTGAGCTTGGTGCTGAGTCGATCCACAGCTTGGCGTGTGACTCGGATGCGCATCGCCGGGCGATGTAGAGGGTCGGCAAGGTTGATCTGCAGTGGAACCTCGGATTGAGTACAAATGGTTGTGATGGCATGTTACGGCCTGTTGCCATTCTCTGCGGCATGGTGGGCCATCACACGGACATGCTGGTCTCGCTGGCTACTCCCTCGTACTGTGGCAAGTCGTCCCATGCTTGTACAACGCAACATGTGGTGCTGGTGCTGCTCTTGTGTAGCTTCTGTTGCTTCTGCTGAACAACACTCCGCGTTGCACCTCCGAGCTCAACTGCAGTCTGATGCCGACAGAATAGTATAAGGCAGCCTTGTCAGTGATTTCTTGGTTTTCATGCGCATACTGGGTCGGACAACTCTACTCGGCCCTTTTCTAATGTCCGGTCACCACTTGGTCATTAGCTTCCCATATCCTAATATCCAGCAGAAATGCTGTTGCACTGCTCGCGCATTGTACAAGTCGGTTCCAAGCTTTTCGAAGTGCACCTGCACTCTCGCAAATTCCCGTGCAGTAACCGTGTGATTGTAGGCTTTTTGCTACCTCAGATTCACATCGATTACCTATACTATTCTGGGGGGTAACTTATTGCAATTATAGTATAGTGGACCCCAATACCCTACTGTGATTATTAAGGATCAGACCCCGTCAACCTTGCGGACGAGACACCGGGTTCGCCGGCACTGCGGCTAGTCTTCTCCTCAAGTTTCCGGTAACACGGGCGCCTCCGTAAATCATGTAGGAACCTGATTAAGAAACCTTGAACGTGTATTAGCGCTCATTATATGAATCCTACTATTTGGGGGTTATAGGCCCAGGATTTCTTAATCAGGTTCCTACATTAGAATTCATGACTGAACCGTGACTAAACCAAACCTGATTAACCCTGCCGGCTCCTTGACATTCCCCAGGGCCGGCCCAGGATGATCAAGGAGACAAGGCCATTGTCCCAGTTATCCCAGGTGGTGCGTTCACAGCGCCATCCTCAACCGTGCAGAAGGGAAGTTTGCGTGGCTCAGAAACTGGAATGATAAAGCCTACATCTGAAGACAACGGTTCCCACTTAGAAAGACACATCAGCACCACCGTTTGACTGAGCTCGGGTGGCAGCCCTAAGGAGCATGCGAGAATGTACCCCCTGTAGCTGGGAAGTCTGTCTCATGAAGCAACAGTAGCAGTAGCCCTCTGCTGTTGCTGCTGCCTCCGCCGGCACCATGACGACTCCTACCATGATGACAGCTACATCAATGCCTGCAAAGACCGCGACGAATGCACCAACGCAGAACCGACTATCGTTGGAGGCAATGCATGTGGATCGTATAGATGATTCTCCGGAAACTGTTATTTTCTGTAGAGTTTGTAGAGATGAAGGGCCTGGAACACGAGGACTAGCCGTGGACAAGACAAGGATATCTACAATATTCTACAATCTCAGATAGCATGCATGCCTCATTCAAGGGCGCAATGCACGTGCCCAATCGTTATTCAGTAGTGTCCATGGAAGATCTGAGCAGAGCCTACAGGCACCTGAGGAATATGCAGGCCCGACGCCGGTCTGCATCAGCCAGTGCTGCGTGCGTCCGGGGCAGAAGGATGAAAGTGCAGAAGAGCCACAGAAAAGCCAATTCTGCAACAAAGAAATTATGATAGACGAGTAGAGTCCCCAAGGTACGTGAAGCTGCACACAAAGACAACACAAACAAAAACTGTTGCACCGTCGGTTAAGAAAGTCGCTGAACAGTGAACAGAAACTCCCAACCCCGTAGAGTCTACGTCTCGGGTAAGGCCCGAGCTGGCCAAAGCCGCTGCGCCGATCAGGTGCAGTGCACCTCGAAGATGAAATATATGGGTGTGGCCACTACGGAAGCAACCTGCATCTCAAGTCTGCTAGGCTATCATGTCGACTGCCTGACATGCGCGCAGCACAGCTGCGGTGAAACAGTGATGAAGGTTCGTCCACGACTTGCTGTCAGTAGCATTGGCAAAGTCTTTATTTGCACTACTGCTGCTTTCATTTATCATTCCTGAAACTACACCCGGGGTGCCATTGATGCAGGGGATCGCCAAGTAGTCCCGCTTATTCCCTGGACGTTGTAAGCGTAGCTCGCAGGAGCCGCCGAACACAGCGAACCTTGGTTTGGACTCATCTCGGACATTGGCCGATTTTTCAGGGCAGTGATAATAATGAGAATAAGACTAAGAATAAGAATAAGCATACTAACAATGATCGTAACCCAATGAACACTCTATAGGATATGCTGACTGGGTAGTATCGATAATGCGGCGGGGAGCGGGCCTGTCTACACAATGCGCCTTATGTTACTCATCTCTCGGTCCCCGCATCACTTTCGTTCCCCCCACGCCTCACGCGAAGATCAACTTTCCTTTTTACATCTCCAGTGTCCCTTGCGCCAAGCAACGCCACGGCTTCGAACTTGCCGGAGCCCTCTGTCGCATCGAAGTCCGGATCTTTGACTGTCCTCACTCTGCTTTACTCTAAATCCGAAATAAGAAATACTCGAGGGGGATCGTCGCTGCCACGCACCGCTGCCCTGCGAAGCAATTGGAAACCAAGACATTCATACTGCAATCACCGCAGCCTGTCAACGAATGCCAATCCCAGAAAGAACCCCCATCCTTCCTCTCGAAATTGGTACGTTGGGGGCCTCAATACTTAATTTTGCGGCCCATTATACGTTATTCATAATAAGGACCCGCCCCCACCCCAGGTAGTACAGGTAAGTATTTCGGCCCCGAGAGTAACTCACTTCGTGTCCCAGATTCAACGCCGGCTCGCCAGTCTGCTGATGCCAGGTGAGGCAGCTAACGCAGCTTTCGCGATCGAGCCGGAAATACCTGGGAGTTTCCGAGAATAGGGGTACCTTCTTCTGGGATCCTTATAATGAGGATCCCACTATTTAGGGTATTATATGAGGGTCCCCTATTTTCGGAAACTCCCACCTGAGACCAGGTCTGAAACTATATTTTCAGGGTTACTTCTAAGAACAAGGGGTCTCAAAGGCTTTACATTTTATAATGGCTTTATCCTATAGTGTTTTGCATAAGGTAGGGCCGGTAGGGCTTTATTAAGCAGAATATGGGAATTTGGGGTATATGGTGACAAAATAAACGGCTTCAAAAACTATCAGGGGATGTATTTAAGTACCAATTCAGCCGACGACTTCCTGTATCAGTAGGAGCCAAGGAGACGTACATCCTTTGGGGGGTGTTGGCGGGCGTTTGGCGGGCGTTGGGCTCTTGGTTGGGCTTCGTGCTTCCGGCTCTGTCTCTCTTCCTGTCCTTCATAAACTTTGCATCTCTCACGCACGCTCTCTCTCCCTCTCATGCTCGGTCTTCACGTGCTTCTGTCTTTCTTTACTTCGCTTCTTCTGTCAGTCTTCGTGCTCCCTCTAATCCGTCCTTCCTTATTTCCCTTCCTTCCCTCCTACCTTCCTTCCACGGGCTTAAGCATTTATATAAGGCATAGCAGGCCACGCTTCCTCGCGTGAACCCCGGCCGCAGGCACTCGGTTGGACTCCCAACGTGTCCCACTGCGTGGCTTCTGATGGCTGTCGGGTTCGGACAGCTTTGTTCAGAGAAGGTGCTCCTGAATACGAGCCATCAGTGAAGAGCGAGTCATCTCTTGCGTCTCGCCCAAGAGCTTGTCCTCGAAGTGCTCAGAGGGTTTTAGGGCTTGCCAGGGGGGTGGAAGGAAGCATGAAAAGCATAACAAGGCCTTCGCAGTGCCGACGGGCGTCGTACATCTGAGTGTCCGAGGCATTCCCGAAGAAATCCGGTGCCACAACGAGATCTTCAGGACAGATTGTACCCGAATACACGTCGCTCTCCACGCTACAGATGCATCGTAAACCGGGCCTCGGCTGTACTGGGCAGCTCTTATGAGTATCCAAGGATCTATCGTGACCTGGACTCTGGACAGTGTCGGTACATACGCATGACAATTATGATCGTGATGGCTAACGGCAGCAGGATCAACTGCAAATGCTTGTGGAACCTGTGCTGCCACTGCTGCATTTTATGCGCGGCAAAAACGCGAAACCAACAACCACAACTGAAGCAGCAGCAGCAGCAGCAGCAGCAGCAGCAGCGGCAGCAACGGCAAGATAACAGCAACAGCAGCAACAACAGCAAGCACAATCACAAGCTGCTAGCGAGACGACAACTTCCACTGCCGCTGCTGCAGCTGCTGCTGCTGCTACTACCACCACTGCTACCGCCCCTACTCCTACTGCTACTCCGACTCCTACTCCTTCTACTCCGTCTACTCCTTCTACTGCTTCTACTCCTTCCACTCCTTTTACTCCGACTACGACTACCACTACTACCACTACTGCTACTGCTCATGCTACTGCTACTACTACTACTACTACTACTACTACTACTACTGCTGCTTGTACTGCTCCTGCCACTATTGCCACTCCTGCTGCTACTCCTCCTCCTTTGTCTACTCTTACTGCCACTCGTACTCCTACTCCTACTCCTGCTCCTACTCCTACTGCTCCACCACCATTGTAATAACAACTAGTCCCACAACGGTGGTCACTGGTACTGCAAGACTGCAAGGGTTCGTCCAGCATGATTTCATTCAATACGTCGAGCTGATCCTGTCAACACTGCCATCCTAGCGACTGATAAGTGTGACTGTCGTCACAACAGTTTTGCTTCGCTGCTGGTGCTTTATTGATGTTTCGATCTCCACGTCCGCTGTTCCTGCAAGCAAGGTGCTCCACAAACGTCGATGCCGGATCCAAGGAGACCTTACTTCATGCAGCAAGCATGTCGTGTCTGTTTCAAACCGTCTTGTGGATCAGGATCCGTTGCGCTGTTCCGCCGCCCTGTGAAGTCCAAGACGCGGTGTTTATGCCTCCAGAAACTTGGATGCCTCTTGCACCAAGCTGTGCCTTTCAGCGGCACTCTGCCGAACATGCAAATGATGTAGCGTCGCAGAAGGAGCTCCATGCAGGACAAGAAGAGCAACGCACACCAGAATCACCAAAGCATCCGAACTAGTGCGACGAGTACCACGACGCGTGCCCCCTGCCTTGCCAACTGCAGCACCAGGCAGATCACGCGGATCATCCTCGATCTGCTGGAAGCGGAGGTCATCATCTACACCTTTCTGGGAGGCAAGGAGATGTCAAGTCATGACACACACCAGACTCTTTCCGGACTCCGGACTTCTTGCTTTCCTTCGTGTCCAAAAAAGTGCGGCGACATGACAACGCTACCTACCACCACTTCCCATTTAATCTTGGCGATTTTTCAATTTTATTAAATATTATATATCTTTAGGGTGTTGGTGATGATGATGCAAATCCTCCCGTTGGTGCAGGGACTCCGCCTGGCCGCCGGTGGACTCCCTTGGTCTCCTTGATCGCCAAGGGCCTGCTGAGCGACCTCCAAGGCAAGAGCCAAGAAGAAGACCACAACCCATGATAGCAATGATGGTAAAGGGAAGAGCTCACTGACAGCATCATGACTAGCAGCCGTCAAAATCGAGGTCTGCACATTCTCCTCAGGCTATTACTAATGCCACGTCATGCAAGTACTTCTTGCGGTGGCATCAGAACATCATCACTGTTGGAACCATTGAAACTTAAACTGTCATGCCTGCTGGTGTCGTCATTCAACGGTTGTGGTGGCGAGTGCAAGCCTTCTCCGCCGATACTATGCTTTGGAAAAAGCGCGAGTTATTGGATCAACGGCCCGTAGCTGCAACACAATGACTTGGACAGCTTCTGGCTTCTTTCAAACAAGGTGCGTGCACATGCAGTCGATGGTTCACAAAAAGCCGATTGTGTCACTTGAAGGGCAGATGCGCTTCCACATTTGCATTTCCTTTCGGCTTGCCACTTGGTGTTCTCTGCTGATCTCTTCCAGGGATGCAGTGGGGCCCTACGGATGTGCTCCCGTGCATAAGGAGTGTGGGGGCCGCAGCTCTCGGCCGTGGCTGTGCCAGTTTACGGATCCCGGATCCCGGTTGAGGCCTTGATGGTTCAGGACGATGACTGTGACCCCGCACCCGGCCGCACCCCATGTTGCGTCGCTGGGGTGTATTTAACTCGAGGCTTGAAACCTAGAGGTACCACACATGACGACTGGTCGTCCTCAACGAAAGCACCACATGCAAAGAACTCTGGAAACACAGCGCCCACCTTCGCGACCAGCGCCTCCACAACCAGCGCCAAAGCTCGGCAGCAAGAATCCCCAGCAGCAGTGGGGCCAGCCGCAGGCTGACAGCGTGACGGCAGTCAGTGAGTCTCTCTCCATGAGCCTATGGTCGTCTGCGCATCTGTGTACATTGCTCACGACGACGCACCGCTCCGTTTGCACGGGGCCGGTGCATGCTCTACTCATTATACTATTTAAATATATTTACTTCATGAGTCTTCACCATGTGCGCCTTTCCTATAGCGGCTTCGCACAAAGGACTCACCGACGACAACTACAGCGACATACAGCGACGAGAGGGAAGCGAACCCAGAGCGACATACTAGCTGCCACAGCTGCTAACTACCCTCGCCAGCTGCAGGTTGCCGATGCGAGATACTAAGTTGGTCAGCCAGCTAGCCCGAATGTGCCTGCGGCGTGCCAGAACGGCGAGGGTGGCTGACGTCGCCATGCCCAGGCGTTCCAACTTGAACTGTTTGGGGCTGTTTGAAGCTGTGCTTCTTGGAGATGCGGGGATGTTGGTTTTTCTTCCTCCGGCTCTGTTCTTCTCCCTCGTCCCAAACATTACACTAATACTTTGTGTTGCACATTGTGCAGTGATGGGCATATCGCCTTAACTTAGCAATCGACTCGGATCTCGCGGACATCGCAAGCGCATGGGAGGGATCGCCATCAGCTAATTTGATTCAGATGAAGGTTAGCCACTGCGCTGAAGCCTTCTCTTAGTTATGCCTGCATGTACGCGACCACGCATGGCTCTTGTGGGCTATTCTCCTGTTCTCGTTCTTGCTTGAGCTTCGTCGGCGATGAGGCACATCTCCCTTCTTGAAGCCAGGCTCGGACCGTGCATCAGCTGGGAGTCGCCAACCAAGATGACTACTGCATGTCGGCAAACCACATCAACCATCCACCTCTGAGTTCTTCAGGGTGGGGAAGCTGACAAGCACAGTATGCGTCATGTGCCAGTAACTAGTGCTTATCTTATTATTGTCAATGCTACTGATGACTTCAGACGGAAGGAACCCGAGTCCGCTGCGCCCCTGGGGACTAAGGGTGGAAAGCACGTCGGCCACCAGAACGCCGTCCTTGCTCCCATGACATGGGTTTTTGACCCCTCGGTAGGAAAATGTCACGGGTTGTTATTTGTGGGTGTAGGGTTGCTTTGGGGTTTAGCGTATTTTTTGCCTGCTGCTTCGCAAGGGTTTCGACTCGCACACTCGCACGAAGTAGGCACGGATTCCGGCAAGTACCAGCCCTACACTCTAAAGGAAGCTCACGACCTGGGGCGGTCTGGAGTTTCGAGCACGCGGTCAGGCGTTACATGGCGTTACGTTCGATCTGGTGATCGTGAGGACGGGAAGAAGACGCATAGTTGCATAGTGACTTAGTGAGGCTGACCACAACGGAGATAGTGATATCAGTATCCAGATGGGCCTCGATACCGAGAGTTCTGTAGGTCAGAGTAATCCTGAAAGGAAGACGGACTAGCGG
This sequence comes from Symbiodinium sp. CCMP2592, assembly GCA_905221615.1. Taxonomy (NCBI): domain Eukaryota; class Dinophyceae; order Suessiales; family Symbiodiniaceae; genus Symbiodinium; species Symbiodinium sp. CCMP2592. Next base: position 1,200,736 of record CAJNDT010000014.1, on the reverse strand, counting down.
AATCACTAGCAGGGGTTCACCTCGCAAGTCTTGCAAGCGATCTACCCTAGCCCCTGCCCGTTTTCGGAATCGTACTGGTGTAAAAGTCAGCTGCATGATAAGACCATGCCTTGGAGATTGCGGCAGAGCCAGCCTCCGACAGGGCACTGCAAAAAGTATAGGAAGCGCCTTCCAACATCTGCTAAGCATCACCACAAAAGTCAGGCCGGTTCTTCCGAGCTCCCATGTGGCAAGTCTACAACGTGGAGCGCATGCCGCATGCTCATGCAGCTGCCTGCACCAAGGACTCGCAGGCAACAGCCTGAATGGAACTCTGGAGGCGCGAGGTGGGGGGGGACTTCACTCTACAAGCTCCAAGTTGTGGATCCCCAAAACATGCTTTGAGCAAGGAGCCGCAGCGAAAGACGCGACTTCGGAGGCGAACGTCACTCGGACACTCCAGACGACGAGAAGCTGGAGTAAAACACACATCACAGCAGGTTCATCCCGTAGCCGAAACACGCACAAACTAAAGACGCCTAGACCCCCAATGAGCGGAGATAGAGTGCCAAGGAGGAAGCGGACACAGAAATGCGGTCACTTCCCTTTCGACTCACACACTCGCTCACAGGCAGGCATGGCTTCAGGTTCCCTTCGGTCTCAGGGTAGAGGTCCCCGAGGGCGGATCATAACGAAGTCTGCATATCTTTTGTGGAAGGCCCCACAAGACTCAGTGATGATCCCGCACTAAGTCCGCAGCCCAGCCATCTCCTGACCCAAGCGAGCAGCTAACAAATTGCTCGACTAAAGATCGGGGTTGCACCTCAAGGGTCTGTGTGCCAACTTGACTGAACGCTGCAGGGAAACCAGACATTGCCAGTTCTTCAGATCCCCGTAACTATCAGCATGTCCTGCGATCTTGTGACGTAGCAGAACCTAGCTGACCAACCAGATGGAACATAGTAAGCTTGATCTAATGGGCATCGATATCCACAATCAATTGATAATCCCAGGGCTTTTTCGACAGTTACATACTAGCATGCGCCCCTCCGTCATGCTTTGCTCTACAGCAAGCCTACCGCCACTGTAGTGTTGCATCTTATGTTCTGGGAACACAGACGAATGTGCAAGCCATGAGTCATCTCTGACATGGTGGACGTCTGGCGTTCTACTACATTCCATTTTGAAGATAAGAACTTGGAAAGACGGACTCACCATGGCCCCAAAGCGCAGGCCCTATGCCATGTGGTGCAGAAAGCCCGCCTACCCTCGCAACTCCGGGAGTCGAAACCTCGATATTGCCACCAGTCTCAAGAAGGATCAGCAACAGGGGCCTATTTTTCCGAAAGAGATATCTCGATGCTACCATATGCTACTGGTAAACCTCCCAAGCCCATGCCAAACACCCTTCGCGGCTTTTCACACAATGGCTTCGGGATCGGGGCGGCGCCGCGATTGACGAAGCTTGGTCATTCATAATAATCATTCCAGAGGGCTTCATAAACGGTTCGAACAGTGGCACCTGGCTTCTTCAGGGCCCGGTCCACTTCGTCCAAAATTTCCTCCAACTCCTCGCCTTTCTCCGGCAGCTCAGCCGGACGTGATCCACGGGTAACTTCGGGCATTGGGTTGTAGCCGGTTCTCAGCGCTTCAACCAGGCAAAGCAAATCAAAGAACTCTGGCGTTTGCTTCCACCTCTCGTCGTACGTGTCGTTGACGATCCTTTCGGAAAGCTGGTTGAAGGTATCGAGAATGCTGCTGTCATTCTGAATCAAGTCAGTCCAGCCTTTTTCACAAATGGCAGCATGCACTTTATGACGGCACTCAGGTGGAATAATGGTCCAGGAGTGGAGCCACATATTGGCATGAACTGCGACTTGCACACGGCCAGGATCGTTTGAAAGGTTGAAGTACTTCGTACCATCTAGCTCTTGCAAGCTTTCTGCTATAGCCTGTCGCAACATAGCGACATTACTCCCAGCCACGACGCTGATGTTCAGCCTTCATCGGATACGTTATTCATGCAGTACTCGCTCTTGTGAACACCTAATAACACCTATCTGCAAGCAAGGGTGAGCTCGAATGGTCAAAGAAGCTGACAACTACTCCTGAAGTCGGGAAGGCACTCTTGGAAACTTGGCCTCGTAGAGTGTGGGCCGCTACCCACCACGACTGTGTAATGATCCTGTCCTGCACGGTTGTCCCAGGGCGCTTGAAAATGCGACTGTCGACGGGAATCTATGGTAGAAGGTACAGGCTTAGACAAAGTACCACACAACTTCTAGCTGCCGATGTATGTGTGGTGTGCTACAGCACATGGGTAGAGGTCGACCCCTCGCAGTCCATTGGGGGCAAGCAGGCCAAGCCCGGAAAAGTCGCTCCGCAGGCTCTAACATTGCAACTTCTGTCATGCCTAAACTCGTACCATCGGAATGCTTATCTGCCAGTACGGAAGCTCGACATACCGAATGCTGGTGCCGCTCACTACTGCCCGTAGCAGGGGCTTGCCTATTCAGCAAGCCTAAACTCCTTATTTTGGACCTGTGGGTGTGTAGGTCTTCTTCTACTACGCCAGCAAGGATATACGTAAATTACTCAGTGGCCACTATAGATAGGGCTCTCGTTTCTTCTCAGAGCTTTTTTTTGAACAGGTCCGGTTCTATCAAACTGAGCCCTAAGCCTTCGCACGACCCTTGGACACCTGTAGCTTCCTCTCGACGGTGCCGCTGGCGCTCTGCGCGCCCCGCCATGTGAGGAGCCAAGTTGGGACTGCTGTCTTGCGTGCTGCAAGAGTCGCACCACAGGGGCAAAAGCTGCCGGGATTTAAGGTGGGGCAGACTGGGAACGAGGCTCAGCAAGGAGATTCAGATCTGGGGACAGAGGGCTACCGCAGCAGATACTTGGCAAGTGTGGGGCCGATGGCTTGCAGCTGACCTGAACCGCTGCTCGCAAGCTTTTAAGCATCATGGCGCCGACACACGTTCTTGTGGCAGGATCTTGAACAAAAGCAGCTGCAAACCCCTGTCGAATTGTTATGCCACCTTGAGTTATGGAGATCGAGACCCTTCAAGGAAACTTTTCCAAACAATTTTGTGTCCCAACTGTCATCATGTGTAGGAATAGGAGCAGTAGACTTACGGCGCTCAACCAGGTCAAAGAACGCACTCAGTTGTCAATCCGAGCTTGAATCTGGCGCGCCCCTAATAAACAAAATAGCTGCCGGTCCTTCGCGAAGACCTTTCACAAGGGCAGACATGCTAAAGGCCTCAGGACGAGGTGTGGTTCGGGCTTCGGGGTGACCGCTCGACATCGAAGATGGTTGCAGGTACAGGTCTGGATGAAACTGATGGACATGCAATCTCTTCCGCCTCCAAGAAGTAGAATGCTCTTTTCGCAAGTTCGAGATCTAGACCCATCGGAACTGCCTGACAAACTTAGGATCGCACATCTCTGCGCAGTTGGTCGTTCGATGCCTGCTCCAACAGCACGGCCTTGGATGTGCCACTCCGGTAAGGTCGGGCAATTGCGGGCCCGAAATCATTAGAACGGTTTTTTGCTTGTCATGGGCGAATGATTTTTCTGAGGACAACAATAATAAGCGCAAGTTATTGCTACTTCTTCAGGCTCCTCTACGTATTATGTTAAGAGAACGAGGCCCACACTGCTTTCCTCCAACTGCGGGCACACCTCAGAGCGAGGAAGTCTAGACATCCGGGGTTCTCTGATGCGAACACCCAATCATGAAAAGACACTCAAGAGCTCGAGGAACCGGGGAACTCTGCAGTGGCATGGGGGTCTACATAGATCCGTGGAGTTGTCCGGGCCACCAGCCCACCAACACATGCATTACTCGCCTGGCGAAAAGGGCATAAAGCAAGGGCCCAGCAAAAGTTCGCAGCTGTCAGTGTCTGCTGGTTCCAGGCATTTCGCATGTCGGCGCAAGGGCGCTGGTGCGTGCTTGACACCAGAGTGGGACTTACCAGCGAGGCTACCAACCCCTCCACCGAAAAGCGGAGTCTACCAAACACCACCCGGCAAAGCTCGCACAGGCTGACCACGGCATCCAGCAACAGGCCGCTTCGACCTCCGCTCGCAATTTCGCATCTATTGCCCATTATATGGGGAGTTCCGACAATAGGGGACGACCCAAATCTGGTACCCTAAATAGTAGGATCCCCCAAGTAAGGTGCCCCTAATTTTCGGAAACTCCCACATGTAGACCACATAGACTAAGGAGCTGCAGAAGGCTTCCTTTCTTGTGGAAATATTCTTTCGAGCGGATGATTTCAGCTGTACTCGTTGTGACATTTCAGAATCAGACGAGCCTGGGTCATGCTTATATCTGGCCACCATTTGGTAAAAAAAACTTATGCAGATATATGCAGATCAGTACTTCCTTTCATCAAGCCCTGCCGTGCGGCAACACGTGGCATTGACAGTCAAGCTTGCCAGGCTCCCCACGCAGGATCTCAAGCTCAGCCAAGACGTTTGTCCACAGGCCCTGACGCCTCAGAGGCTCCATGAGCATCCTGGAATTGCATGGTAATTCAGCTGTGGGGAAAGCACGGCGGGCACAGCAGAAGAAGTGGAAGAACAAAGAGAAGCGGATGACACCAGGGAAAGGACATGTCAGCCCTTCACAACCCAAGAAAGCCTGCATCCTAAACCCTGGAGCTTGACACCCTTCCCTCGGCTAGGGCCGTCGCCCGTGACGTGCAATCGATCGCGTCGCCTGCTTGATGCTCACCTGCCCATGCTGGGTCAACGGCTCATCGGCGCATGACACCATGTCAGGAATCATCAGCAAATTGATGCAATTCGTAGCAATGTTAAACTAACTGAGAATAGTAGATCTTCTTACAACAACTGCAAAAACAAGGAATAAGGGCGCATGAATACAATGACAGCCGCAACGCAACAACAATGTCAAACGTCGCCGCAGAAGTTATAGAGCATCTGTCATGCAAGGGTAAACCGAGTTGGGAGGGTCTGTACGACTTCACAAACCGAGCCCCGTTATGATAAGGACCCCTACGAGATATGACTTGGAAATATATAGTTAAAAAAAAAAATATATATATATATATATATATATATATATATATACACAATAGTGAACCTCGTCAAGGACCCTCGCAAGACAAAATTGCACCAAGCAAGGCGAGCTTCGTCTCACCGTTCAGGGCTCTAAGGCTTCTATCAGGTTTAGGGTTTAAGGCTTTAGGTTTAGGGTTTCAGGTTTTTTTTCCCCTCCTACTTGGCTGGTAGGGTTTCAGGTTTAGGGTGTAGGGTTTCGACTCGCACACTTGCGTTTAGGGTGGAAGGTTTAGGGTGAACGGCGGTCCTTGACAAAAGCCACCTTTTGGGGCGGTGCCGGCTCCGACAGCCATGCAGCATGGCACATGGCACGGCTTGGAAGGGCTGCAATGAATGTGTATATATACAAATATATATATATATATATATATATATACTCTTGCATATGCCTGCGCGTGTATATATCTATGTATGTTTGTAGGTTTTTCCACTTTAAGTCTTCAGGAGCTAGCAATTGGATGGCGGGCTGGCTGTCGCCCGCACGCTCCCGGCAGCATGGCTTGTGGTGTTGGGGGATGGGAGAGGGGCAGACGTGATCGATGAAAAGCTGGTGGCCTGATGTCTGAGGGTCGAAGCTGAGGCTGAGGCACTGCGAGGAAACAAAGGCAGGTGGAATCCAATGCTGTCCAGAGCACAGGCGAAGCGAGTCACCCAATCCTACATCCGCAAGCACGGGTCTCACAACGGAGAAGTGTCTCGCTGTATGGATTTGTTTTGCCGTCGCTCTTCCGAAGACATGTGTCTTCGACACAGAACTCCCGGCTCCCAGAAACTGGGGGAACGGCTGGCTTTTCAAGTAAGCAGCAAGCTCCTCTCGCCCTTGGCTCTACGACTTCCTGGTCCCATGACGTTGAGGCCTTGGACTCTGGGTTCTGGCACTCTGTAAGGGGAGAGCACAGCACTGGGAACAGAAACGCCTGCAGCAAATTCGGGATCCTGAGCCGGAATCTCGATGCTCAGCAGAATTCCGTGCAAGCAGCCGCGGATGTGAACTACGATGCTTCCAAGCAGTAGACGACATGTCTTCGATACGAGTGAAGTGTCAGCACAAAACTATACCTGACGTTGTAGAACTGGAGACAGGCGGACGACTCCGGTACGTCGATTATCGATGAAACGACAAAACCTAGGACCAACTGTGATCAGCCTTCCAATGCTTAACTTCTTGTCCCAGGCTGACCTTTGCATCACGGTATGGAGGTTTCTTGGTAGAGCGGCTTGCGGCCCAGTTGGTCGCAAAGAGATGTAAAAAAACACATTGCTCAACTGATGTCATCGCTTTCTCGGGCACCCTTTGCAGGAACTCATCCCGACGACCGGTGTCTTAGGCCGCCTCCTCGTTGGCGGGATGTTGCCTGCTCCAACTTCCGCTACGTTGGCAGGCAAGGTTCGGAAACTCCGTCTGTGTGTGTGTGTGTGTACATGAATATACATATATATATATATATATATGTATGTATATGTATATGTATATGTATATGTATATGTATATGTATATGTATATGTATATGTGTATATATATGTATATACATATGGGCATACATATGTATATATGCACATACATTTGTATGTACATTCCGACGCTCATCAGCAAGGAGGTGGCATGTGCAAATGATGTGGCAGCACTCTGTTCTGGTTAACTGCAAATTGCATCAGCACGACCACAAATCCATATGCCACAAAACAGAATGTTTCAGAAATGTCTCCATCGAAGCCCCGAATCAGTCCCAGCCTCGTGCAGGGCAACTTCGCTGGTGAGCGACCAAGCTCGCCCGCAAGCAAGCCAGGCCACAGTACTGGGCCTTGCAGTCCTCGCCAGAGCCGACCCGAAGTACGAGGTGGGCTTGTCTCGTCGACAAATGACGACGGAGAGATTTCCACAATTTTCACAACGTGCGCGAATAAGAGTTCCACCCCGATCAGCACTGCGGATCTCTTTCGAGTTCCGATCTTGTCAAACTCACCAGGCGACGACAGCCGAGAACGGCCGCTCCAGCTCCCTGTACCCAGAACCCTACATCCATGACAACCTGTTTGCCACGGTCCGTTGCTCAGTTCACTATGTACAGGTAGAAACCTGGTAGGTCCAGGTGGCGTCCGCAGCCAACAGGGCAGAAGAATTCCATGTTTTGCTCTTGCACACCCCAAACCCTGCTCTATTTGTTCAACCCACCCTGCCTCACCTAGCACAAGCAGACTCTTCCCTAGATCCTAAACCCGAAAGCCCAAAGCTTGACCCTAAACCCTAAACCAAAAGATAATCCGGACACCCCAAATCCCCATTGAAATGTAACAATAGAAACCCTGCGGGACGCGCTTTTTTTTTGAACTCATGCTAGCGTTAAGATCATGTGACGGCAAACGCAAAATGCTGAGCATAATGCCAAACGCTACCGTTGTCAAAAACTAAAAACCGCTATAAACTCCTAAACCCTATACAGCCCTGCAAACACCCTAAGCCTGCCCTGGCCTTGCAAGCGGCCACTAGGAACTGCCGGGAGCCGCAACCTGCGCTATTTGGGCTTAGGGTAAATCCTGCATTCGCGTGTATGTAGGATTGTGGTTTCATGTCGGTTGCTTAATAGGATTCTATACTTTCAGGTACTCAAAGTTCATCCATCCATCCATCTATGCATGATGCATACACATACTTGTTTAGCTCTCTTGAATGTTTACTGTTTATATGGAAGTTTCAGAAAGTAGGTACTATTTAAGGTACTTTAAAAGGGTACCCTTTTTCAGAAACTCCCATATGAGCCGGTGAGGGTGTGGAACCTCATAGCGTGGTTGCCTAATTGTTTGGTTCTCACATTTGATGAGTTAGACTTTGTCTTATTTGGGGGTCATGAGGATACTCTTGCCGTCACCTTGGCACTGCCCACAAAGTCGCTCCTCCCAGGACCAAAGCGGCCTCAGGGCAAAGGTCTGGAAGAGCCCTGCAAGACGAAAAAAATCCCCAAACCCCAAAACTTAAGATTTAGGGTTTATAGCGTTTAGGAGTTTAGGGTTTATAGGCTTCAGGGCCGAACGTTCGGATCTCTTTTTGCTTGGGGCTGTTCAGTCTAGCGTCGGATACGTGCAGACGAATTTCTTGCTGGTTCTTGATTCGCACATCACACCTGATGCCCCCAAAACTCCAGTGAGCACAGACTAGATATGCAATGCATCACAATAACTTCCGGGGTTTGAGGCCAGGGATGAAGCTGAGAGGTTAGGGACTTCGGGGTTTCGGGGCTGGAAGGTTTGGCCGTGGAACTGCGGGCAAAAACTCAAAAAGCACCGTGCACGAAGAGTGCCCGCGCCTGCAGCTCACGGGCGAAACTCTGCACTGCTGCTGCACGAAACAAAGCTAGAATAGAACCCAGAGACAAGACATGATCACGCACCCTAACTGGCAATCACGAATAGGGATGGAAGTCAACCCTACATAATGAAGCCCTTTTTGAACGAGGTCTCTCTGAAGCCCTGAACCCTAAACCCTAAGCCCTAAACTCTAAACCTTAAACCCTAAGCCCTGAAACAAAGCCCTAAACCCTACACCTAAACTCTAAACCCGAAAACTGTACGTTTCCAGGCTTCTGGCAGACCTCCCGAATGTATGGTTTAGTGTTCTGCACCGTATATCATAGATCATAGGCCCGGTAGTATCTGCTATATGCTTTATACTGCATTCTGAAATAGAGCATAACGCGAAAGATGTCTTGTGTACATGTAGTACATGAAGTATCTGAATACATACATATATATATATATGTATATGTATATACATATATGCAAATATATGTATATATATATATATATACACACACACATATATATATACATATATATATATATACATATACATATGTGTGCATGTGATTGTGTATGTCTGCGTGTACTCTGCCGGGTTCCTGGGAGCTCCTGGGCCCAAGGCTGGGCATCGCGGCGCCGCGGTGCCGCCTGGAGGAGTCTGTGCTTACGAAGGGCCCCCGCCTTAGGGCCTAAAGCTTCTGGGGTTTGGGGTTTGGGGTTTAGGGGTTCTAGATGTTTCTAGGGTTTGGGGTTTAGGGGTTGAGGGGTTTAGGGTTTCTAGATGTTTCTAGGGTTGTTGGGAGTGGAAGGTCTAGGCGCTCAGGGTCTAGAGCGAAGTTGTTTCTACCCATCTGGTGGTGTTTACACCCATCAAGTTGTACTTCGACTTTATCTTGGGTTTTGGTGATTCAGGGCTTGAATTGTTCAAGGGGTTTCGGGTAGATAGGGCAGTATAGAGAAAGAGAAAGAGAGAGAGAGAGAGAGAGAGAGAGAGAGGAAAAACAGAAACGTGCATAAGATCGGCGCATGCATGAATGAACCTGCATAAACACGCACTTCTGTACGTCGACGATGTGTGCATAAGTCCACATACGGTCACAAACATGTGTGGACACGTGATTGCGGAAGTATGGGCCCTGTATTTTCCTCGCAAGTCAACCAGGCCCCGTCTGGCGATTCTGAGGCTTATGGGACAGTCATAGGTGCCCTTAGAGGGGTTACCGGAGGGGGTCAGGTCCTTGTTATGGGCATTAATCATTAAGGCCCCCTTGCCCCCCTAGAGGTCCCTATATGGGTCAGCCACTAGGAAGGAATGACTGCTGGTAATACTCGTCATGTGGAACTTCGGCATTAGGTCAGAAGCTGTCACCTCTCTGCCATGCCCTCTGCAACAGGGTGAGGGGAGAGTTCGTTCAGGCGAGACCCCTTGCCAAACAGTAGCTGAAGTGGCTTTTGAATCCTACATTGCACCCAGGCCTCTACCTAAACTTTAACATGCTGTACCCTCCGAACACACATCTGAAGCCAGCGCCTCCTGGCCAGCGGACTCCGAGGATGGCTGGAAGGACGGGAGCTGGCAGCATGACATTCTGCCGTATGCATGAAGCAAACTGGGCACCCAGACCCCTCGGGAGGATCTAGAAAGTAGATCCCCTAATTTGGGGCCCTATACTACTAAGGGTACTTTATAGGAACCCTGATTAAGGGATCTACTTGTTGGATCCTCCCGGGGCTCTGGGCAGCCCATAGAAGCATTAGCTGCTTCGACCGATCACTACTTATCACTGCCACGTTTGCTGACAACACCAGGAGCAGGACCAGCAACTGACAGTAGCGGCGATAGTTGTAGCAGCAACAGGAGTAGGAGTAGAGTAGGATTGGGAGTAGGAGTAGTAGGAGTAGGAGTAGGAGTAGGAGTAGGAGTAGGAGTAGAAGTAGTTGGGGTTGGGTAGGGGAAAGAGTACGAGTAGGAGTACGAGAAGGAGCAAGAGTAGGAGTCGGAGTAGGAGTTGCTTAACCTAACTGTATCCTCACTGGCCCTAGCCCTAACCTAACATCCACGACTACACCCTAAGGCCCCCAGAACCACGCTAATCTCCTTCAGACTTCTCTCAGGATTCCCACCCCAAACCCAAACCCTGAACACAACAACCCTCACCCTAAATCCAGCACCCCCCAAATACTGTAATGACACCCACACTTAACACCAAACCCAACTAGCAAAAACCCTTAAAACCCTAGACCCCGAAGCCCAACACTCGGCCCGTACAGGCCTCGAGCTGCCGCAGCCCAGGGCTCGCTGGCTTGGGCGCAAGCCCTGCGTGCAGTCTGAAGCGGCTTGGCTTATTTTTCCCAATAGGGTGTATAGGGGTTTCGGCGCTCACACTCGGACAAGCCACGCGAAGTTTCCTCCTGCTGCTGCTACTACTACAACTGCTGCTGCTGTACTACTGATGCTCCTACTTCTGGCAAGAGAGCATCCAGCGCAGATTATCCTAATCATGTGGTTCAAGCATATGCCAAGCCAAACTCTCGAAGCTTCTTGCTCCTACAAGTACTGGGCTTACTTGTGTTACCGGGGGCGGTGTGGGGGGTGGGGGGGCAGTTGGGGGATGATGACGCACGCGCTTATCATCAGGCCCATGTAGAATCGTCACCATGATGACCACATTGCATGCATCTGCAAAACCAAAACCTCAAAATGCTACCCTCGTGATTGCTCTTCTGAAGACCATTCCCAAGCACCACGAAAGAGACAGCAACTGGATTATTATGATCAGACCCATGGTTGCTTGAACCATAAAATCGTCACCATGATGAATACATTGCATACATTTATAAATCCACAAAACTCGTAAGAACCTAGGCAGGTCGTCGCTCTACCTCCAAGCCCGAGATTACCGCAAATGCCAATGAAAACCGACCCGCGAAAACGTTGCGCCAGATGCACCATCCGCGCGTGCTAGTCCTCCTCCTACTCCTACTCCTACTCCTACTCCTACTCCTACTCCTACTACTACTACTACTACTACTACTACTACCACTACCACTACCACTACCACTACCACTACTACTACTACTACTACTACTACTACTACTACTACTACTGCTACTACTACTACTACTACTACCACTACTACCACTACTTTTCCTGCCACTACTACTACTACTACTACTACTCCTCCTGCTACTACCACCAACACTACTATAAAAGCATTAACAGGGAATCTCTCAGGGATGCAACTCACCCATATTTTGCACCGTCGGGTCAGTCCACCGGTCATTTCGGCCAGGAGACGAAAAAAAGTCATGGCTTCCACTTAATCCAAAGGTGTGGGGCTTCCTCTAAGAGTTTCTGCAGGGTCGTAAAACAACAGTACTGTTTTCGGGGTTTAGCATTCAGGCCTTCCGATTCCGGGTTCAGGGTTTGCAGCTTTCTCGTTGCACGCCAACGGAAACCGGCTCCAACACAGAACAAACGAGGAGTTGATACTGGTCACCGGTGTTGAGATGTACTCCATCACCGAGCGCATGTGGGCCGCCTTCAAGGAAGTAATTAGCTTGAGGAGTATACATGTTGATCCGATGAATATCCGGCATGTGCGTATTCGGCTATGCCCGAAACGAAGTTGGTTGGCAAAGTACATTCCCAACGACCGTAGATTTAAAAGCTGGTGGTGAGACGCAGTGCTCTGCACTGCATTGGTACAACGCGTCTTGGAAAACACAAAACTCTAGCAGGCAAGGAGCTATGTAGGCGTGGATAGGTATTCCCGCTTTGCTTTGCAAAGCGTGCCTTCATAGGTGATTGCAGATGGGGCGGATGCAGAAAGCACCCATAACTGACGTTCCTGACATGTGAACCACGAGGACACGATCCGATACGCACCCGACCGACATCTCCGGACCTCGCGTCGTCTGCTTCTGCCGCACTCCAAGCTGGCTGTAAAGCTGCAAAGTCTGGTAAGACTTTCCGGAGCTGGGGAAGTACCCACCTATCTGAGTGCGGTAGATGGGCATGACCACAGAATGCGCGCAACCTCGTTTCGAGGTCTTAATTACATAGATTGCCTGTGGCAGCTTGTGAGATACTTTGAGTCCCATGCCACACACGGCATGGACAAGAAAGAAGAACTAGTGTCTATGGCGTACGACCGAACCCACAGACTTCTGTGAGTGTCAAAGTGGTCGTATGTCCCATGTTCTTCTTGACGTAGACGCACCCCCAGACCCATTTTCGGAGACACCTTCAGGGGGCATGGGTACATTCCCTCGCATCAAGCTGCAACATCTCTGAAGCCTTGCGCCTGCCCATACCACTGCTCTACAGCTGATACACAGAACCAGGAAATAAGGAACTGGTCTCCTGCAGAGAGCGACTGTGTCTCCTGTGCTCTTTGCATTTGCTTGCTGGCTAACGAGATGTAATCACGAAACAAAGGAACAGCACGCAAAAGGCAGACGACATGTGGCTGTTCCAAGCCCCGAAAATGGAGTTGAAACAACAGGCCACAAGCCGGTGAACCCTTATGGACTTGAGCTCTTGCCCTCGAAGTCTTCGCAGCTTCCTGGCCTTCTGGTGGAGCTGGCGGATCTTTTTCTATCTCAGCACCACCTCTAGTGGGAGCTTCTCAGAGGTAAATCCCTAAACCCTAAACCTAGCTCCAGAGGTTTCAGGCCTTAGGCTCAAGATGACTATCTAACGAAGTGAGCAGATTTCTGAGTTTTCTGTTTTGTGAATTTGTAGGGGTTTGCAGCTGAAACGAAACAGGCAGAACATAGGTGGACGTTTAGCGCGCTGCCCTTTGTCCCATCTGCTCTTGATTTCACCGCCGTGGCGAGCCAGCTCTAAGAGAACTCCATCACGCTCTAAACTCCAAGCGCCGAGACAAATCCAGGCCTGCACAGACGGTGTGGGAAACAAACGAAGGGCGACAACGCCAAAAGTTGCATGCGATGACAACGATACAAAGAACCTTTTTTGAGAAAAAAAGAAACTGCAGCGCCAAGCCCCCAGGGACCTGATTAGGTCATGCCAGGCATCCCCGCAGGCTTGTCAAAGTGAGAAGAAGCTTCGGGCTTTTTTGCGGAACTTGGGCTTTAGGTGTTGGGTTCATTGGGTTCAGGGTTTGCGATTTGGAGCTGTTGGCTCGACAGTCTGCTTCCGCCCGGCATCACTAAGATCCGCAAAGATTGACCACTTGGACTCTGAGGGTCGGGCTGCTACGCATGCTGACCGTTGGCTTCACCAGGCCAGACGACTCCTGTCTCAGCACCTGTCAGGCCAGGGATTCCCCCCTCCTCCTCTTGCCGCAGGCTTCTCTCGGAGAGACCCACAACCCTTTAAACATCGTTTTTGGCGGTCCGCTGGGGGCGATGCAGGGACATCTACGCCAGCCCCAACTCGACTCTAAAGGCCGTAAACCCTGAAGGGCCTACGGCTCATGGGTTCCATCCAAAGTCCGAGATCTCAGAATCAAACCACAAGATCTCGAGACAAACGACGGGATCAAGTGCAGGCGACGTTGCACAATCAGGATGCCCCTACTATTGGGGCCTGAAGAAGAAGAACAGGGTGTCTAGACTTGCACATAGGGGCCTTAACGATTTGAATGGGTTTTGCGGTATATAATATAACGGGGTATATCATACCATAGTTCGAGAATCAGGCACGGTTTATGCAGGACATTGTCGCATAGCTTTATGAAAAGAGACTCGCAAAGAATACTGCTATGCAGACCCCTATACTAGATACCGGCCTTGACCGTGATGGACCCGCATAGCTTTATGAAAAGAGACTCGCAAAGAATACTGCTATGCAGACCCCTATACTAGATACCGGCCCTGACCGTGATGGACCGATCGGGATTTATACGAAGCACACTTCAGATCCTGAAACTCCGAGGAGTGGCGAAGATCCTGCAAGGAACGCCCACTCGAGACCTGGAATATTTTTCAGGAATGCGATTGCCGAGGAAACCAAGCTGTTCAACTCCTCCGCTAGCTGCATACGTTGGGTGTGAGGTTCTGAGCGTTTCCCCGGCCTCTTTCTCGAACTCAAAGGTATTTCGACGACTGGCCTGCGCAGGGAAAGTGCCAGACACTACAGACACTACACCAGAACGAAACATCAGCAACAATGACAGAAAAGGCATGATCAACACCTGGCTACAAAGCTCAGAATGTTGAGCAGCATCTTTTCTTTGTTACTCAAGCCATTGGGCTGCATCATTCATTCCCTGAAAGCCTGCCTTTTAGGGTGTTCTCGTTCCTTTTATGGTTGTTTTTAGGGTTTCGGGTTCTGGGTTCACAGTTTAGTGAGATCACGCCATCACTAGCGCGAAGCAAAGCTGGCCAATCTGCGATGAATTGCCCACTCCCCTGCAAGATGCCGATAAGCGAGCCCGGGTCCACCATTGTCGACTGAATGTCTAGCGAGTGAGCGTCCAAGAGCTTCTTCATGCCTGGAGATCGGCTGGCAGTTCGGAAGGAGGCTGGCAAAAGTGTTGTGGCAGCGCGCCACCGGGGTTTCCTGTAATGTGCATGTCCCAATGTATGCATCAGGCCATCTGTTCTGGTGTGTCACATTTGTCTGCGAACTTACACTGCAACGCGCACACGTTCTTTGCGTTACAATCCGTCGGTCCCAAGCCGGCCATAACAAACCTAACAAAGCTACTAGTGGAATCCCAAACCACTACCTATCAACTACGACTGCTATGCATAGGCTGGAAGTCAACGAAGTCTAGCCACTGCATTGGCAGAAAGATCCTTGTATGAGCAGCCACTGCGCATATCTGCAAGCAGCTCTAGGGGGGGGACTCTTGGAGCGCAGCACACGACGGCGCGCCTTGTTGCAATTCCTTGTTTATCTTCATGAGTTGCTGAAGAGGTGCATCGGCATCCTTGCGTGGATGCGGTGCTAGGCATCGCAAACCCCGTAAGTCAACAGATCAACTCCCAGGATGAAATGTGCTGAATAACACTACGTCCAAAGCCAAAAAAGCCGAGACGAAACACCTAAGGTATCAGAATACTTTCACGTTCAGCTTCAGGCAAATCCCAGCCTACAATGGCCATCCGATTTCTCAAGAGGCTTTCGCGACCCTACGCTTGGCGCTACACATGAAGCCAAACATGCGTGCACTGCAGCATGCATTTGCCCCAGTTCGGCATTAGTTCGTTCTTCGCTACCCGTCTTGTTCACTGCGACAAGGTTTCGGAACATGCCGGGCCAGCCTGTGCATCTGAACACGCCCGGGCACAACTGACACTGAGCAGAAAGCTGAAAATAGATGCCTGCTGGTGTATCGGCACCAAAAAACTCACAGAAAAACAGTGCAAAGCTGTCCTTGCTGTCACCCGGTACTTTGAGATGGGCGGAAACTGGTGAGGCCGACCTGGTCCAAGACTGGAGCCGCACAAAACTTTTTGCTTCGGTAGTATCGCCTACTCTAGTTGCGCTTCGTGGCCACTTCTAGGCGATGCAGCAAAGTTGGAGGTGTTAAACCTTCAGTTGGAGGTGCACAAACTATTTTGAACCCGGGTGGCGTCCTTTTTGTGGTGAAGCTCCGTGCTGGGCATGCAGGCGGTGCCTAAAGTCTGGCGACTCCTACTGTTTCTCCTACACCTACTCCTACGAGCTCGGCCGCTGCAACCAAACTGCAACACTGCCATCACCACCAGACCACTACCACGACTACGACCAACGACTACTGCCGCTGCTGCTGCTGCTGCTGCTGCTGCTGCTGCTGCTGCTACGGCTGCTGCTGCTGCTACCTACTACTACTACCACTACCACTACCACTAATTAGACGATCGACGACGCCCCGACAGCAACACTGACCAGGACTGCGACCACGTCTCTTACGACCTGTCGGGACCCCCTCTCTCTCTCTCTCTCTCCAGGGCACTCAGTCGCTGTCAGGCCCCCCTAAACCCTAAATCCTAAACCCTCAACTCTAAACCCTAAACCGTCAGGACCAGCCTGCTGTCTGCCTTGCCCTTTGCTCCACTGGTTGTGGCCGGTGACTCCGAGGCGACGCTCTTTGCTGAAGCCACCCTTTTGGGGGCACCTTAGTTTGGGGTTTGGGGTTTGGGGTTTAGGGTTTAGGGTTTAGGATTTAGGATTAGGGTAGTTGCTATCCGGATCCAGCTTTTCTGCTCCTCAGCCGTCCTACGACTTTAATCGCCGACCCTTCTGTGCCCTCGGAAGGAAGATTTGGCTGAAGCCGGCCCGGTGGCTCGATGTCGGAGTCTGCGCAGGCTTCCTTGGCACGAGGATGCATGGATGGATGGACGGATGGTCGCATGGATACATACATTCATGCGTACTTACTTCCTCACTTTCATATGCGCTTCCAAATGAGCCTCCGACTTTTCGTGCACCGAAACTTCAGCACTTCCGAAGCTTCCAGTGTTCCACACCGGATACCTGCAAATGCAAAATCCAAATGCCAAGACACTTTTCTGCAGCAGGGCTGGGAGGGCTTGCAGCTCCTTGGATGGATGTCGGGGCAGGCTTTGCGGATCTAGCGCGATCACAAATTGCGCAGACTCTGTGCTTCCCAGGAACGGCGCCTAGCTAGCTGCCCTAGCTGTGGCTAGTTTCATCATTGGAATCAGTCGGGCAAACTACTGAAACGTAACTTTTACGAACTGGAAGCATGACTGTTCCACGAAAGGCCGAAAGTCTCAATGCAAGTGTTGCTCCATGCCACGACTTGCCAGACTTCTGTGAAAGAGGTGTCTTTCCCAGACTGAGGGATGGCAGACAAATGTTTCTGAAATCTGCTCATCGACTCAGAACCTTTTAACCCCGGCACTGTTCGGCAACAGCGGCACATGTTTCAACGAGAACAACAATAACAACCAGAACAACAATAACCAGCACCAGCCCGGCACCACAACGACAGCGACAACAACGACAACGACAACAATATCGACTATCGACAACGAGAACGGCAACAGCAGTAGCAGCAGGAGCACTGGCAAGAACAACTGCAACAGCAAACACCGGCAGCAGCACTTTGAGCTCAGACTCTATCCTGCAACCCTACGACTCTGAACCGCATCCCCAGGCGACTGCCTACTTTTCTTTATCCCAGAAACCCTGAACCCAGGCCCTGCGAACCTCAACCCTCAACCCCTAAAACCCTCAACCAAGCGGCCTTTGGGAGCTGGCTTCTTGACAGGCACCGTCTTCTTCGGGGGAGCCGTTTCACCGGACAGACGGCCTTAGACTGGATTCTTCTTAAGGGGTTTGTTTTGAGTTACCAGAATAAAGACGACATATTGCTTACTATAGATCCCTATTGTGGTAACTTGAAATCATTCCGTAACAAGAACCCAGTAGACTTCACGGTTTCGGGTTCAAGGTCCAAGGCTTAGGGTTTAAGGTGCTGGAACCTCAAGGTATATAGACAGCACCATAGCAACTGCCAGAAACATTGCAAAAGGGTGAGTAGCACCGAGAAGTTTGTCATGTTTCTTTACCCACAGCCTGATGAGCAGCACAAGCCATCCTGAGATCGACATCGATAACTGGGGGGGAAGTAAGTGCAACTGACATAAGGGAAGTCAAAAAGAAATCGATGCAATGCATCACGGAAATCAAAGCCCTCGCAATCCTTCGCCGAGGGAGTCTGGAGCCGAGAAATCGGGGAAGTTTCTGCGTCGTGTTCGTTGGCCCACAGACTCGGGCAAAGGTGCGAAATGGGAGTTTCCTATAGTAGGGCCTATTTTCGGAAACTCCCACACCGTTTAGAAATGAAGCGTTGTCAGAACGACTGTACACAGCCATCGGAAAGGTACAGAAGCCTGAATGACGGGCCATGCCTGCTTTTTAGCAATCGCACTTGACACAGCAGGCGAGGTCTGTACGGGTTAACAGGAGCACCTAGCCGCAGTTACAGCCCAGTGCGTGCTGTGGGATGCAGCACTTCCTAACCTGCAGCATCCACATCCACGTGGCCGAGCTTGTGGTAGCAGGCGACTCTGTCAGAAAAGCGACGAGTCAGGTTAAGCCCTACGCCGCCTAAAGTAGGGGCCTTACTGGGTAAAATAGGGTTATGTAGCATAAACTAGTATAACGAATTATATCGCATGTAGTCAGGACGGCGACTAGTCTTTAAATCATCCCGACCCCTCGTCCCCATCTAAAACCCCAGACTGAGGAGCACACAAAGTCGCTCGTTCAACGAGTTTTCTGCCTCAAGAACGAACTCCTTGATGGTGTCCAGCTCACCTTAGCTTGAACAGGGTTTCAGCACTCACTCACACTCGGGTTTCGGCGCTCACACTCGGACAAACCAGGCGAGGCATGTGGGTTCGGAGTCATACCAAGCTTTAGGGTTGAGGGGTGTAGCTAACATGTTAGGGCAAAGAACTTGGACTTGGGGTTCAGGCGTACAGGCTGGGGCGAGAGTTATGTTCTTTCTTTGCCTTTGCAGTATCAGCACGAAGCAGAAATCTATTGTGTAACACAAAAATCCGAAGACTGCCGTGTAGAAACTCGAACCCTGAATCCCTCAAGCCTCCAGCCCTAAACCCTCAAGCCCCGATCCCTCCACCTTCGATCCCTATAGGCACTATTGATCCCATGGGCGCCAAAGAGTTTAAAGAAAAAAAACCTCACCTGGCTCAACGACCTCTTCCGCCCGACACAAAAAAAGATTGCAAATGATTGGGTTTGGGTTTTTTTTGGGGGTTTAGGGTTTAGGGCTTAGCAAATCATGAAAGACTGCTTTGGGCCTGTAGGGTTCTGGTTTTTAGCGAGGTTGAGGGCTTAGGCTTCCCAAAGTCCGTCCCAAGGTTTTCCATGCAGCTAGAGATTCTTTTGATCATCTCTTGGCCGGCTTGCACCTGCTGCCTTGGAAGATCTTGGAACTTGGTAATCATATAGGGCCCCGAATAATTAGAATAGTGCTCGGGGGAGTACATTCTAGCATAGTTTTAGTAGGGAATCGGATCCGGGACTCGGATCATTCGGGGCCCTGTATGAACTAGAGCTGGGGGGTCAGTACGTCAGGTATGCTTGGGATGTACCACTTGTGTAGCTCAGCGATGTTTTGAGGTGTGTAAAAGTTTCAACTTATCGTCGGACTTATCGATTCGGGTGGATGAGGAAAGGTGTGAAAGGGTTCAGGGGTTCGGGGACTTAGTAAGACAGTTCTACGTGATTCCTATGTTGAGGTTCCTGAAAACTTCTGGTTTTGAGGCTTTAAAGCTTCGGGCCTAAGGTTTAAAGATTCTCTGTATTTTGGGTTTGAGGGAGAATAGGGAACCGAGGTTAAGGATAAGTTATGATAGCCCGAGGTTGGGCCACCCTCATGACCGGCCTCGCCACCTTAATGGTTCAAGCGCTCAAGCTTTAAGGGTTTAGGGTTGCAGGGCTTCAAGTATGCACCTTCCGGGGCTAAGCCTGCGAAGGCGTGTGCGGCTAAGTAGAGTCGAGCGCGTCGCTTCAGCGATCGCTGTTCAAACATGACGACGGTCATTTTCCTCGCCACATTCCCTTCTCAGGTAACCAAGAGGTTTCATGCAAAACAACAGGAAACATGGTCAGCGTGCGCGGTTTCAAACACCACAATGAACTCAAGACAGTGGGCAACTCCCCAGAGCCCCAGAGACACACTGCGTCCTCAGAACTACCCGAATGATTCACACTACGTCCTCAGAACCACCCGAATAACTCTCCAAAACTGACAATTTCCTTCCACAGCTAATGGTTCATCCCCCATGATATCCCATGATCGCATTCGCTTAGCTCCGGATGCTCTGGATCCTAAAACCTACACCCTGAAACCTCCTTTGAGCACTCTCAAACTTGAACCCGGTGCCGCAAATCCATCACAGCGAAGCGGACGAAGGTCAAAACCTGGACAAGATGCCGTCGAAACCTTCCTAGATCCTTTTTGAACTGGGTCTCTCTGAAGTTCCTCCGGGTTTTACGGGTTAGGCCTAGGCCCATTTTTGCAGCAGGCCTCGTTGTCCAGCAGCCCGGTTACAGCATGAACCCCCTTTCCCCTGCTAAACCATAAACTCCTAGCTGCTGAATTCCACGATTTTAAGGTTTGCGCTTCACAAACTAGCCAGGCGAGGTTGCTCGGTGGGTAGGTTAAGCCTTTTCCCAAACCTGATGTAGTACCCTACATAATAAGGTGCAGGGCTTATGTAGGGCTGTTCGCCTCGCACACTCTCGTTGTTTGGGGATTTTTAGCCTTTAGCACCTTAACATTGCGGAACGAGTCGCTAGGCAGGGTGTACAGGCACATTCCGGAAACAAGGGGGGCATTAGGCTTCTCCCACCCACTTAGCTGACTAGGTGACATGCTGTGCAAGGTTGAGGGTTTGTGGTAAGATCGTGCAAGGTCCGGGAACCGGCTTCCAAGCGTAGCGATTATTGGATTGGGATTTGGGGCTTGGGCTACCGAAAGCTCACAGGAAGCTTTGGACACTTCCGGATGCCTGCTGCGAAGCTTGCTCCCGCGCACTGTCCTTGCACAGCGGGGCATGGTGGGGCAGATAGCTAATGCAGACCCTCGCGCCGAAGGTGGCTTCAACTTTTCGAAGCCACAAATCTCTCTGTCCCGCCATCTGATAATCAATGGAATTCCGCACGGCGGCTGGAAGACTGGAGCTGACTGGCATTCCAGATCAATCAAAGAATGCCTAGACCCTCCATCTACCCTCTACTAGACCCTAAATGCCCCTTATTTGGGACCATATACCCCTATTTGAGGGTACTACAAGGAGGGTCCTGGTGTGCTCTCATATGCAGGGCCGGGCCAAAACTCCAGCCAAGACTCGATCAAGCTGAAGAATTCTTGATAGTCCAGCACTCCTCACATGCTTGTGAGTCCAGCGCTCTTCAGCAAGCGGATTCAAGCGCAAGCCCTGCCCGGTGCTCAGAACATGTTGTACAGAAATGCCAGATGATAAATCTTGACGTGATCTCAGGGTTTATATGCCTCGTACCGCGCCGCTTCGGCGGCTGCTCATGAGCATCGCGCCTGTGATTGTCGTCATGGTGAAATGTTGAATCGTTCTCGTGTGTGGAGACCTGGTGATTGTGCAGCACACACTTGTGCCGCAGCATGACTGCCAGACATCATCTTGATCATCACCATCACCATCACCTCCACCCTCATTAACATCAACCACCATCATAACTGCCATCCACGTCATCACCATTCGCGTCATCACCATCAACATCGTCTCCATCTGCGTCTCCATCACCATGCATGCGGCTGCCACCCTCCCGACTCCCAACTCTTATCTTCTCTGCTTGCTATCATACTGTGTGGGTGCTGGTGATAATCATAACGACGCTGAGTACTATTGGCCTTGAATATACACATGTTAAGACAGCTGTGCTTCGGAAAATGGTCAGCTCTCATGTCTGCTCGCTTGCCACCGCAGATGCGAGGACCCCTTCTGACACCTTCCGCTGGAGAGCATCCCTTTAGCCTTTGCGGTCCTGTGCCAGCCTCATCAAAAACTCGGAAGAGCACGTCCAAGTCTTTCCGATCGATGTTGTAGTCCTCCACATCCGGCACGATCTCATGAAGAAACAACGTTGCTGCCGCTGTTGTCGTGGCTGTTGGCTTATCTGAGCAGCAGCAGCAGCCGCCGCAGCCGCGTTGCCACTGCCAGGGCGACCCTGCTCCCGCTGCTGCTGCTGCTGCCGCTACTAGTAGCAGGTACAAATACTTCTTTTGAGTGAAACTTCTGTCAGAATTAGTACTACTATTGCTGTTACCAATGTGTTACCGCTACCTCTACTGCTGCTGTTACTTTTGCCCTTGCCGCTACCGGTACTCGTACTGCTACTGCTACTCTGACTTACTCTGACTCTTACTCTCACTGTTGCTGTTGCAGCTGCTGTTTCTGGCCCTGCTTCCGCGACTGCTACTGCTACTGCTGCTGGTCCTGCTACTCTGCAACTGCTGAACTGCTGCTGGAACTGCTGCTGCTCCTGCTGCTGCTCCTGCTGCTGCTCCTGCTGCTGCTCCTGCTGCTGCTCCTGCTGCTGCTCCTGCTCCTACTACGACTACCACTACCACTACTACCACTAGTACTACTAGTACTACTAGTACTACTAGTACTACTAGTACTACTAGTACTACTAGTACTACTAGTACTACTAGTACTACTAGTACTACTAGTACTACTAGTACTAGTAGTAGTAGTAGTAGTAGTAGTAGTAGTAGTAGTAGTAGTAGTAGTACTACTACTACTACTAGTACTACTACTACTACTACTACTACTACTACTACTACTACTACTACTACTACTACTGCCTACTGCCTACTGCCTACTGCTTACTGCCTACTGCCTACTGCCTACTGCCTACTGCCTACTCCCTGCCTACTGCCTACTGCCTACTGCCTCGTACTACGTACTATGTACTACCTACTACGTACTAACCTACCACCAACTTCCTACTACCTACTGCTCCCTACTTCCTACTTCCCACTTGCCACTTGCGACGCACTACTAACCTGCTACTTGCTACTTGCTACATACTACTTCTAGTACTACTAGTACTACTACTAGTACTAGTACTGGTACTACTACTACTACTACTACTACTACTACTACTACTACTACTACTACTACTACTACTACTACTACCACTCCTCTGCTAGTGCTACTGCTCGTGATACTGGTTCTGCGAAGGCTACGACGACGACGAGTACTACTACTGCCACTGCTGCTGCGTTACGATGATCCTGGTTTTGTCGTCGCCCACTCTTGACAGAATTTCAAAGCTGTCTTCACCGAGGGCCTGGAAAGGCCGTGCATGTGGCACATTGCTAGTACCGCTCGTGAACGAAGCCTTCCCGCTGTGGACTTGGCTCAACAGCAGGGTTTTGTGTGTCACTAGGCCCTTTCTTATCCTGTTCAACCCAGGCTCTGCCTACTACACCCAAACCCCCTCCACCCCAAGAAAAACTCCTTCATGGCATTCCTAAATTCGGAGTTCCGCTCGAAGCCAACTAGTAGCTCATCCTCAGCGATGCGAGGGCGCAGAGCTCTTGCCGGGCTTGGAATCTCACGCTCAGGTCGGAAGGCACAGGCAGAGGGTCTACTTCGAGGCTTCGAAGCACGAAGCAGCTCCCAGCATTACTAGCTATCATCTTACCGGGTTCAGGCTCGTCGCGGGTTTGGAACGGAGGGGTTCAAGATCCTAAGGCCTAACCATGGTTTTGGTGTTCAGGCTTGGAGCAAACGCTCCGGCAACTGCGAGGTCAGAAATGTCTTCTGGAAACAAGAGCTCGCATGAAGCCAAGATCAAGTTACAGGTTCAGATTCCTACACCTCCATCATGCTAGTTGCTAGTTTGGCCACAGGCTCTCGGATGCCTGCCCGCTTCCGGGAGCTGAGAGCACGGCGACTTTATTGCAAATTCGCTTTCGGAACCACACGACAAATGCTGCTGTAGGCAGTGCGCCCGAAGTCAAATGCTGCAATCAAGTTTCGAAGGACAAAGATCCACTCTCCTCGGCTTCGGGCAACCAACATTGCAAGGATCACAGGTTGTTAGCCTCTTTGATCTCTCCATCATGACCAGCTGTGTGTGGTTTCGACACTAGACCTATCTCTTCGGCCTGCTTCTTCTGGTTACTGTTCTTCTCCTCTTTCAAGCTCCGGCAAGTCTTATTCCTTTGCATCATTCCCTAGTTAAGACATCGTGCATCATGCGTGTCTTGGATTGACCGGGGCACCGCAACCGGCAAAGTCACAGCTGCCACAGGCCGAAACGATCCGGCCACTCACGTGACCAATTGCGTGATGGTTGCTGCTGCTAGTGGTGTGAAGTAACATACGCTCTGCAACGGGGAAAGTGAAAACAATTCGGTTGGTTTGCTACAAGAGCGGGAGCTGTGATCGTCGTAGCAATGACCTCTCAGATGCAAACACTTTGTGTGCAGATCGCCCCAGCATTGGTTCCCCCTGCCTGAACCGAGGGAGCAGAAGTGGCAACAGCCAAGACAACGCACCACTTTGGCAAGACAAGCCACATCGTCATCCAGGATCTTGCAAATCTCCAGCAGTCGATTCTTCTGTCGCTCCTTCTGCTTCTGCTCCTCGTTCCTCTGTCTTCTCCTCGGCAATGGCTAAGCTGTCTAATCTATAACCTGGGAAATTTTGCCTGTCCGTCAGCCGGGCATCACGGGACAACTGAGTCGCAGTCCGCTTCGCTTCCTGGGCTTCTTCTCGGGCCTGGGCTCCGCTGTCCACAATCGCCGCAACGATCAGGTTCCTGAGCAGGTTGAGGGGGGCACGAGCCTTCTTGGAATTTCTGGGTGGCGGGGACGCCTCTCATCTGACTATAACTCCCAGGACAATATTGGTAACTTTGAGCGAAACCTCACCTCACGACTTTCTCAAGTGAGGCAAAACCAGCCCAAGGCTCAGCACTCCCAGGGTGACCGTTGCGTACATGCCGGCCTCGGTGTTGCGTGTGGGCTGCGCATACTTTGCCACTACCACTGGGATCTGGACTGCTGATGAAAGTCCTGATTGAGCTTCCTGTCCCTGCATTTTCTTCGACACCACCACCATTGCTATCGCCACCCATACTTTGTACCACTTGCTACTGCTGCTGTTGCTGCTGCTCGTCTGCCAGGCCGCGAAAATGACGAGCAAAGGCGGATTTTTCTCGATGATCGCCTCAGATGCGCACCATTCAGGTGCCTCTCAACATCTCTTTACCCCCAACAGCAACCTCTGCGAAGATGGATGCGTGCCGAAGGCAGTCAGGGCAAGTGCTGAGAAAGCCACTATGGCTGATGCACCCCAGCTGTCTCCAAACACGACTGTCTGGGTCAGAGTGATCACCTGGGCAAAGCTATGAAGCTCCGGACACAGCCCCAAGTAGCCCAGCATGCAAACGATATGGACGCCGCCAACTACCAAGAGAAGAGCCGTTGAAACCACAAAGTACAGGGAAGGAGCTCTAATGCTGTCAAGGCTCCGAATCACCGACGGACGACCATGCTCTGCAGTTCCTTATCACACCTAGTTCATCTTCACATGAATCGCCCAGAGATTGAACGATCTCCCGATAGGTTGGATCAACGAAGTATACGGCGATAATTGCCCACATCAGGATCACCTCAGCTGCCACTTCCGGAAAACAAAATTCCAGAAAGTGGAGTTGAGGGTTTGGGGTTTAGGGGTAACAGCCCTTGAAACGAACTTTCCGGATCTTCGCCACCATGGGCACTTCCAGGCCTGAATCTAAAGGCGGGTTCGGAATGTCCTGGGCTATGGGCAGCCAGGTCGCAATCCACATCAAGATGGAGCCCCAGAAGACCGCTGAGAAGGAGGAGATGAACCCCTTCACCAGGAACTGCAACTCTGGAAACATGCCCACCACGCGAACAAATCCTTGGCGGATCACGCGCATGCGGTAAAAAAACAGCTGGTGGCCAACACATGGCATGACTAAGCACTAACCCCCGGACAGAGAGAATGTAGCGCGACTCTTGCACTCAGTTATCAGCTGCTACGCATGTGAATACCGATCGGTGCGTATGACTGTCGGGGGCCAAGTCTCTGAACACGCGCACGAGGCGAAAGATCCGCAAAAATCCGAGGTTCAACGGGAATCCTGCGCAGCAGATCACCCAAACTGCAGGCCTCGATTCGGGCTGAAAAACTGAGCCCCCAAGCCTCCCCCAAAATCGCATCCTGAACCCTGACCCTAATGGTCTGTGGCCGGTCCGAGAGCGAGATCTATGACCAGAAGCAGCACATCTGCTGCGACCTTTGCAAAAGTTTAGGGGCTGAGACCTTCCTGGGCGTGGAACTTCCTTTGCTATCTGCACCGGAGCAAGAAAGCAACGTCTGCCTGCATGCAGTGATTGGAGGAGCCCTTGTTTACTGTAACTTCGGGAAGACAGACTTCGGCCATGTGATGTCAACTGAGGCCCTGGCAATAAGGAAATCGAACAGCATGGCTGTTGTGAACACGTCTGTCCGAAAAACATAGACGCGACATGCCATCTCCAGGGCGTAGACACCTCGCTTCTGGACAGCATTCGCTTCTTGATCCAGGAGGTAAACCGAGACCTGCGAAAATTCCCGGCAGACCGCGACCCCTCTCAATCCGCAAGAACCTTGCCATACAGGCTCGACGAACCGATATGACCAATCACAGGAACCCTGACAACCGAAAGTGTATCAGCTTAAGGCTTCCGGAAGCTTCTAGAGGCAGCCCCGGAGCCCTGGAGAAATCTCGCCTAGTTGGGGTTTGCCTCACATTGCCGCACAAGTTGCAAGTGTAGACGCCGGTAATGAGGTTGGTTACCTGCTGCAACGTTTCTTCCTCCGAAGTCCTCAGCTTGCCAAACTCCAAGGGTAAAAGGAGGCATCATATAGCCCATTATGGGGTAGGGGTCCCCATCAAGGGTCCCTCCTTTTCCCCTTTGACAAACAGAATTACGAAAGCGGGTGGGACTCAAAACCAAGCACGGTGATGCAGAGCCAAGTTTCATATTCGTCTTTGCTGTTAGGTCAGCATCCTTAGTTTCCGGTAGTGCCGAAGGAACTTGACTGAGTTGTAACGAAAGCCTGACCACTAGTTGGGCAAGCTCGTGCAGGAGAGTTCTAGAGAGAACTGCTTACCGAAAAAACCAATGGCAGTGTCAGAATGCAGCACACTCAACCACCTCTTTCAATGCAGTTATACAGAAAGGATCTGCGGAACGGGCGCGCAGATACTCGGAATAGCAACGAGTCATGCTAGGATTCGGGTGGAGCGTCAGAGACCAGACAAGCACGCAAATTCATAGACCATGTTACACGTCAAGCCCAGGACGTAGGACTGCAATGCATAAGCTTGCGGAAAAAAGCCCTGCTGCCCAGAAGCATAGATCAAAATCACCACGCCTCAGGTGGTACCGGTGACCGTTTTGGGAAGTCTCCAGGTTCGGCCTCAAGGCCTTCGCCTCGTTTCGCTTTCGACCTGGTAACTGCGATAGATCCGAGCGGCTGGACAGAATCATAGAAGCAAGTACCCAATCCGTCTTCTCGTTCGTGATTATTCCTCGGACAGGGCTCTGTAGCAGCATCGACATTCACGAAACGTGCCCTGCACTCCATGCAAGCATAGCTGAGCTGCCCCAAATCTTCTGACGTGCAGTTGCCCATTTGGCAAAGCCGTGTGGGTGAAAATTCCCGTCGCCATCGTCGGAGTCTTCGTCCGCTGCACCTCCACTATGCGATTCTTTCTGATACTATGACTACTTCCAAAGACCATTTTGGTTCTCGTGATTTTGGCCATGAGGTGTGTTCTTGGTATCATTGCTACTAGCTATTATGGTTAAGTGCTGTCTTCAGAGAACATGCAACAGCACCACGACTGTAAACCAAGTTCACGGCGAGAGGTCGGGAACAGGCAAGTAAGCACGAATCATAGCTCGACTGATCGCTAGCATAATAGAGCGAATAAGAACAAACCTCCCAACCCTGAAAGGAGGCTTTGCCAGGGCGCCAAGCGCCGCCGCGCCAAACTTCCGGCGTGGCCGAGATGCGGGTGCGGACTCCTTTTTTCCGGCCCTGGGAATGCAGAGGCTTACTAAGTTCAGTTTTCAGAAATTCGCGTTCTGCGAGGTTGTAAATCCAAAACTTGAGTGGCAGATGTGACGTCCGAAGCTTGTCTGTCTTGCATGTCTGTCTGTTCTGCCTGCAGACTGGGAAGGTAGATGGGCAGTAGGACTCGGTATGTGCTCGCAGCCAAGTCCAGCTTGATTCAACCCTATTTACTGACCGAGAAATCGCCCCTTCACCGACATGCGAAGCCCACGTGCATATCAGCTCGGACAACGCTTCCTCCACAAAGGCCCCTGGAGCCAGCAAACCGCAGGCATGTTAGCTTGCAGACGAGCATCCCGAACACCATGATACTGCGTCTCCCGCAGCACAGGTAAGGCTGGCGTTAGTTTGCAGGGCACGTGCTTTGAAAGGCTGTCAATGGCCGTCGACATGCTGCAAGTCAACTCGGCAAGCTGGCGTTGCAACTTTGCGTGGTGTGATGCCTATTGTTGAACAAGCCCCGCCAGTGAAGATCTTGGGCCAGCTGGGAGCAGCGCAAGGGCGCGGACGACGATGGGAAAAGCTCGAAACAGGCAGCCAGCTGCATGTTCAGGCTACGACACTCAACTGCCAAAATAAACCAAAAAATCCAAAAAAATCCTAAACCCTAAACCGAACCCCAAAGGCTTGTAGCCTAAAGGCCTCAACTTCATGAACATGAAGTCAATGCTACTACAGGCGCCCTTGTAGCCTCGAAGCTCGGCGCCCTGGCGAAATCTCACTAAAAGCATACCGGGCCCAAACAACGGCATTATGTTTATACCAATCCTTGGGCCTTATCTGTTAAAAGAAATGCAAAATAGAAAGAAGCATAAGATTACGGACACCAATATTCGAACAATAGGAATCGAATGAGCTTGTCATATGCTGATAATGACAACAATTAGTATTAAGACGACTGCTACAAACAACTAGCAAAAAATAAGGATGATGATGATGATGATTGATACTAACCATAACAGTCACCACCATCATCATGACCGCCAAAGCAACAATGGCAATAGTGATAACAGAATGTATACTCAGAATATCAATCAGAAGACTAGTGGGAGTGGGGGTTTCCGAATATAGGGGACCCTAACATAGTACCCTAAATAGTAGGGTCCTTATTATAAGGTCCCCCAAATAAGGTACCCAATTTTCGGAAACTCCGCAATAAGTCCCAAGGAACACCCAACTCAAGGCGCGCCTTCTTCTCGGGGCTGCTCGGGAGATGGGCCTTCGGGGTACTTTTGGCCACTTCAGAGTTCACGGCTCGTTCTAACACATAGATATACATGTGCATTGGCAGATACAGGTACGTATACATGACATGCATACATGTGTTAGCACTCGCACTTGAGCAAACATCTCATACATACATGCATACATTACATACAGACATACATATACACGCAAGTACATACATACACGCGTACATGCGTACACGCCTGAATCCTACATACTGCTTCTGGAGGTGCATGTGTGCATGCATGCATGTACGTATGTAGGTCTGTATGTATGTAGGTAAGTAGGTATGTATGTATTTCGGTAACTGTAGGTGTGTGGCTGTAGGCATATAATATGTATGTACGTATGTATGTACCAATGTATGCACGCATGTATGTATGTATGTATGTATGCAACTGTATGTGCGAACACTATGGATGCAACCGTACGCATGTAGCTGTATGTATGTAACTTTGTGTGTTTATGTACGTATGTAGGATCCCTTCTTGGGGTTCTGTCTCATGTTCCGAGCGTCGCCAGCTTTGGGATTGGGACGTGCGAGGTGCTAACCCGAAACTCAAAGATACTCACTCAAGCTCTCAACCCTCAAGCCACTGAATGCCTGAAGTTCAACCCGAAACTCCACAACCCTACACCCCCAAGCCTATGTAAGTCTGAAACGCCAAAGCCAGAAATGCAAAACCATAGAAAGGCCTTCGGCTTTCACGTAGAGTTCCTGGGAGCTTTCCGACTCCTGACCAGGGCCGAGGAACCTTCGAGGTTTAGGGGTGCAGCCTGGACCTTCAGTTGAGGCTGGAAATAACTTGAAATAGGTCGCTTCGCCTACTCAGAACCCTCCGTAGCAGTAACTCCAAAGCATTGCGACATTCCGCCTAGAATCATGTATTTCTCGAAATCCGAATGCGAGATCATGCATTCCCCTATATACAACAAAGATACTGGATGGTCGAGGGCTTCTGGGATTCACATTTCTGGCCCTGTCAATGAGCTTCCCACTTCGTCGGGGCTCCTTTGTCGAACCCGAAATCCGAAGCTAATAAAGGGGCCTTAATAATCGGAATAGGGTTTGGGGGCACATTATACTAGATCTATGACTATAATAAGAAACCCCCAAAATGGTATTCGTAATTAGTTAGGCCCCTTTGTTCGGCGGTTTTTCATCAGGACTTTTACAATCGCCTCTGACCCTAAACCCAAAAACCCTCCGCCCCTAACACCCTACAACCCTTGTTACACCTGGGCCCAGGCATATGCCAGGATACAAGGCACCTTTTTTGGACCCAAGTCTCTGCCGATCAGCTGGGAAGCGAGGCGCCTGAATACCTAAACCCTCTCCTGCCGCAGCTTTGCAATCTCCACATGGGAGCTGTGGACCTGCTTGTTCAAGCTTTTCGGGAGATAGCGGCGGGAGGGGGGGGTGGGGGTAAGGAGGCTCGATGCTATCAGGGCGTTCATGCGGATCGTGTGCATGAACATCACCATGACTATGGATGCTAGGACCGTTACTATGATTACTACTGATAGTCTTGTAGTTATTACCATCAGAACCATCATCATCAGCACGACCATCAGATCTACTCCCAGTCGCGTTGGTGTGCCAGGTCCAGCCTCGACAGTGTACAGGTCCAGCAATAACCTTGTCCTGAGCTTTAGGATCTTTTTTGACACTCACACTCGGACAAGCCTGGCAAGGTCTGAAGTAGTAGGTACGTCAAGTTCGTTTACAGGCCCAAGGGTTCAGGTTTCTAGGGTTTAGGTATCAGGATCCACATGTAGCGCCTTCTTTCGGCAGGGAGGGTTGCAGTATTCATCAGGGGTCTGCAGTAGGTCGGGTCAGTGCATACCTGCACATACCTGCAGACAAAAACATGGCATATAAAGTCTCGCATCTACATATATACGCATGTTGCCCATACATACATCTATACAGAGGTGTATATATGCATCACGCATGTATACATACATGTACTTACATGTACATACATACAGACATATATGATATGTATATATATATATATGTATATATATTCAAACATGCATATTACTACAAGAGAACAGAAACGGACAAGTAAAGATGCATGCAGATTATCGGAAGCAGCTCAGCACGTGTTTATCACCGCGCTCTAGAAGCCACCCTGCCAGTGCGAACTGAGATAACGAAAGGCAGCAAGCAGAACAAGAGCCATGGCAAGGAATACAGTAGAATCGTCAACATGACCATGTTCGTCAGAGTTGATGCTGGTGCTGCCGGATTGAACAGATTTTGTGGATTCCTCACCTTCGGGATGCAAGGCAATGCAAGGTTGAGCGGCTTTCTCCATCCGACCCCCTTTACTTCCTGAGAATGTTCGGATGCTTTCAGCGCAATGTCTCCATCCGCTGAACAAGTCTTAAATCCAATACGCGATTGAACCCTAAATCCAAAATCCTGAGCCCTACACCTTTTTGCAACTGGCCTGCTGCGACTCCGCCAGGACGAAGAAGGCCAAAGCGAACCCCCGTTCACCCTCTTCACCCGAAACCCCTTAGCTTCCAAACCCTGGAGCCAGAACTCGAGGCTCCCACTTCTCAGCCCTGCTGAGGGGAAAGTCCCAGGAGCCATTCACCGGCGGCATCCAGGCCTGCTAGTAAAACAGACTGAACAGTAGACAATTAGACATTGCACATTATCATATTAGATTAACACTTCTGTGGCTTCATTTATGCCGCTGACGACCAACAAGATCTTCAAGTGACCTTGCGGGAACCGCCACAACTGCCACTACTAATTACTGCTGCTCTGTCTAGTACCAGGAGAAATGGCAACGACAAAGACTTCTGCTACTACTACTGGGGGCTACCACCTCTACTCCCTCACCACCATCTTCGCCCTCCGCCTAGTGAGACTTGTAGGTGCTGTCAGCAGTGGGGGCCGGGGCTCGACAACCCCACGCCTGCTTTGGCCTGTCCCGTCACTATGCATCGCACATTCTTTCCAACGAGGCACGACTCCCAAACTTTCTGCATCCCTCATTGACCCTCATGATGCCTCGTCCTTGGCATGCGCAGGCCCCCGCCAGCCAACCAGCTACGGCCAGTGGAGCTACGCGAGATTTGAAGTGACACCACTGTTTTTGTTCACGTGCTCAAGGTTGATTATGCAAGGGGACGCCTCCAATTTTGCTGAAGTTCAAAAGACTGGCGCTAAGAAGATTGGTTCGGGCGACACAACCCCTTGGCATTTCTGCTGTTTCTTTGCGGTCTTCGCTGGCTGCTGACCAGCCAAACGCTGAACGCACGAGCACCATGACGGCACCAAGCTACAAACACAGGTGCAGATTCATCAATCAGTTACTAGCTGGGTGTAACGGCAATGGATACCAGTGGCACGCACTACGAGGGTGACGACGGCAATGGATGTCGATTGGGCATGCGAACCTTTGCACGGCACAATAACTTCGAAATATTCCATCTGGAGGCTCAAGACTTCAGGGTATCAATCAAAGGACTTACAGTAAGCTGAAGTTTCAAGTTTGAAGGGTAGACGCGGTCCACATAACACATCTCATGGAAGTTTTGCCGGTTCTGCTAGCTGCTAGTTATTCGGTCATCGCAGTGTTCGTCAAATCCATCAGATGTGGGCAACGGCGACAGCGACTGCGCATTACTGCTCTTGCTTTCTTTTGTCTTCTGAATGCGTGGGTGAACGAGCGAGTGAGCCAGCTTCGACCGAGGCATGTTTCTGGCCTAAGACACACGTCTGGCCTACTACAACAATGGTGATGCCTCCGACCCGAACGCACCACAGTCTGCTAACTAACATATGCTCCGAGTAACAGATCAAAGATTGAGGGCTCAGGGTTACGTTAGGATCCCGATGACGTCGAAAAATCCCTGTGCAGTCCTTTTCTGCTTTCCCGCCGCTTGCCAGCCATGGTGCTCTGTACGGGAGAATTACATCAGCCACTGGTTTTTGACCAAAGAGGTGGGCTTGCCCACGCAAAAACCTCATGTACAACTCACTGCTCCGTGGTGTTGACCCACCTTGCCACCACCAGAAGAAGCACGATTGCTGCAGAAGCTTACAGACAGTCTGAGAGTGAATGAACATCCGCTGGTGTTGGTGCAGGTGCGGCTGGCGGTGGGTGTGACGATGGGAGCTGTCGTCATCGTTGCGGTACGTTGAAAAATCAGCGCCGCATCAGTCGTAGCCACGGTGTCGTCGTCGTCGGAAGCGGCGGCGGCGTAGTGCAATTACAAGTAGAACTCTCAAGCACTACAAGCAGCAGCACGGGTATCACTCGCAGTACTGGTAGTTCCAATACAAGTAGCAGGAGCTGCAAGGGCAGTACAAGTGCTACTACAATAGCAGTGCCAGAACTAATTAGTGGTGCTGGTAAACAAGCACTATTAGTCCTAAATAGTGATAGCAGCAGCAGCACTACGAGCATCAGCATTATAATATCAAGAGGAGGTGGAGGAGCAAGCAGCAGCAGACGTGTCCTGCTTTGGGTCCCGCCTTTCAGGCCAACGTCCGAGAGCGTCTTCTTCACGAAAGCTGCCTGGCGCTCCTCACCAAAGGACTGAGAAAAAAAAACGCCACAGCGACCCCGTGCAACCGGGTTGACAACACTAACACTGGCCGAGAGCACAAAGAAGACCATTAGCACCGCCACGATCACTACGAATGACGACAACCAGAAGGACGAAGAGGAGGAGGAGGAGGAGGAGGAGGAAGACCACGACAACAAAAACAACAATAACAAACACCACAACAACCGCAACCACCACAGCCACGACGACGAGCACTTTGGCTTCGTGAAACCAACACATGATTGACAATGGCCGAGATGTTTGCCTCACTGCCACTCAAGGATCATGATAGCAAGCAGTTGCGAATTGTGGTTCGTGTGCTGGCATTCTGCTTGCCCTACCCTCCCATTTCCGGCTCTCTGAAAGCTTCAAGAAACTAGTCATTGCAGCATCCATAGGGAAAGGAGCAGGATACCGTCACCGTTGGTCCGCATTCCAACCTATCCCAATATACCGGAACACATCACCATCATCAGCAAACTAAAGCGTGGCCGCCAGCCTGCAGTTCTAACAAGCAGCTGCTGCTAGCCGAAAAAGAAGCTGGGGGCTGGGGTACCTATGTCGGCGGATGCTCACGATGTTCTGAATCTCTGCCAGGCCCACGTCAACTTGAGCGGTTAGGCTTTACGACCACTTTCATTACCACCATGTTCTTGATGTTATCCCGACGTTTTTTGACAAAGCGATGGGAACCCGACACTTAAAGCCCAGAAAGGAGCCTATAAACCCTTGAAGAAAATCGCATACAAGCCCTTATATATCCTTATATACTCGGGCCCTACAACCGCAAAAGCTTTCCTTGATGGTGCTCGCGCCCTGGATCTGCTCCTTCATCTGAGCAACGGGCGTGTGCAAGGTCAATCATCCTACCCCCCTGCCACACCCAGCCTTCCCCGACACCAGCAACGACGGTCGCACGGATCACTCCCATGTTCGAGATGCGAAGTTGCCCCGCACGCCATGAAGATCGCGCCCCCGAACATTCCCGATCCCCGACTTTTTCAAGTTTCGAACACTCGAACGCAGAATCTCTGTGACACTCAGCACGCTTTGACCGGGCTGGGGTAAAGGCGAACCATACCATGCGGGGCGCTGAGGCCTGGTGCCCGGGATCATCTTCATAGAAGTATATACGTATATATACACACACAGATACACATCATATGCATATACCCTTCCTTATATGTTGAATGTCAACTACATCTAACATCGCTAAAATGACCATGCATTGAATATTAGATACAGAAGTTTATTCCATAAATACCCTTTGTTGGACAAGCGAGTATATATATATATATATATATACAAACATATATAGATATATGTGTATGTATATATATATATAGATATTTATGTGTATATATATATATATATACAGAAACATTATCAAAAAGATATGCACGTATGAAGATGTGCACATATACATATACAGATAGTTAACTCTCCATATAAATATACATAGATATAGACCGAAAACAGATATGTGTGCGCATATATATATATATATATATATATATATATGTATAAATATATATATATACATATATATATATATACATACATATATATATATATAAAGTATAGATGTAGACAAAAAGTTGTAGGTATGTATACATACATAGACACACGTGTGAAAGCCTGCCGAAGCTGGCTATCTCATTACACTCTCAAGCCGAACAAGTAACACCTGTTTAGCGTTCAAGATTTCAGCGCTACACTCGGACAGGGACTTAGGGTTTTTTAGCTTTAGGTTAAAGTTGAAGTCTAAGGGTGTTGAGGATTTAGGGCTTTGGGGTTTAGGCGGGTTTCCCCCCAACGCCCACCGCATCCAACCTGCCTGCAGCTTTGCTGGGAAGTCTGCTGCCTTCTTCTCCCGTGCTGTGCTCGCGGCGGTCGTGGCTGCCTGCGAAGTCGAGTGTTACGGTTTTCGAAATAGGATAACTCCTTGGCGACTCGAACAGTCCAGGCGAGGCAACCGAGGCAAATAGTTCTCTTCGCAATAGCATATGGCTGCTCCTTAGCATCCCTGTTTCGAACCCACCGCCCTATGAGAATCAACTTGAGTGAGGCTCTTTCTCCTTGCCGCAGATGCAACTGCCCGGCATTACAAGCGTAGATGTCCCAGCCTCTGTTGCACAGAGATTTCTTGGGCGCTTCTGGCGTGACGACGCGGGCCCCCGATTTCACAGAGCCCACTTCAAACCAGAGGAGGCCATCTGCTGCCTTCCGAGGCTCGCGGTCGCACTTCACGGAAGGGACAGGAGATCGCAAGAGCCGGGAACCTTTGCAAAGCCCAAGGGGGCCTAAAAAGAGCTCCAAGGCTCCCAGTATCTTGCAGGGGGGCATCTGAAATGCTGCCAGAGCCGGCAGTACCAAGCATGATGGCCTCGCGTGCATGCACCGCAGCCCTCAGTCCATCGGCGAGTGTTGTCAGCCGGCGCTGAATGGCGGGAAGGGGTGACGGCGCAAAGCAAACACACGCGGCCATCACTCGTCCTTACATGTACAGGTGTAATTGCGAACGATCGGCAAGGGTTGCCGGCCAACTTCGAATTGCAAGGAAGCGATATTGAAGGGCCTCCGGCCAAAGCACGTTACGGCACTTTTGCTTGGACCAATCCCAAAACAAAACCTCCAAGCTCTAGCCCAAGCAGCGGCCAGCGCTCCGGCCAGGCTGGCGCAAACGTTGCCACTGGATGGTCTTCGAAATCGAAGCTGGCGGTGAGTTCGAGAGCGCAACCAGTTGGCACAGGTTGGCACTGTTCCGACGACTCGCTCGTGCTCGTGCGGGTTGCGAGTGCGGGCCCATGGGCGATCTGGTAGATCTTGACCGTCTTCTGGGAACTCAAAAACTCCTGGCAGCCTGTGGGAGGGCTTCTAGGAGGAATAGAACATGCAAAGGCAGCTGAAACGTGATCGTGACACCACTCCAGGTTGCACATCCACAGCAGGACTCGTGCCCTGAATTCGAAGCGGCTGCATGATTGCGCAGCAAAAAGGAACAGATGGATACTTCATCCAAACCCTCTCCCATCAGACGCATCAGTGAAAGATTGAGCGAGACTC
This sequence comes from Symbiodinium sp. CCMP2592, assembly GCA_905221615.1. Classification (NCBI taxonomy): domain Eukaryota; class Dinophyceae; order Suessiales; family Symbiodiniaceae; genus Symbiodinium; species Symbiodinium sp. CCMP2592. The sequence continues at coordinate 1,163,890 of CAJNDT010000014.1, read as the reverse complement.
CCTGCGCTCACTTCACGCATCACGAGACCCACCTCACAGGAACATGAAGACCACTGGCATTTGCACATGGACACTTCACGCTGATCGCCTCAAAGGCAGAAAGCGGCATGTTGCCCACTTCCCGCAGCACCGTGGGAACCTTTGTCGAGCTCAAGCTCTCCAACCTGCCAATTCCGCACGAGAAGTCTCAGCATAATGTTGTGTTTAGCTGCGAAGGTTGCTGTTGTGGCTCCAAGGCTCAAAGCCAAGTTTCGTCATAAACGCACTTGCAGACTCTAGCTACCGTACAAGAGCCCTATAACTCCAGACTTAATGGAAAGAGTGCCTTCAACAGCTTGCGTTTCCTTGTTGTCCGTCTTGACTGTTTGTGTCTGTGGCTTCGTTGCACTCAGGACCCTGCACCCTGCACTCTTTCTGTTGATGTGGAGTTTTCATCTTGGGGTTTCAGGTTGGTCACTCCGGCTAAACCCGTTGTAGATAGATAGCGTGCCCAAGTGTCAAGAATGTTTCCGTAGCCTACGCTTCCTGGCTGCGCAGCTAGCTGCGATGCGTTACCATCTCGTTTGATGTGTATTGATTGAATTTGTGGTACGACGGCCCTCTGTTTGTAATGCTTTGCAATGCTAGCCGATAAGATCGCGAAATAGACATTTAATGGTTTTAGACCGCGAGCATCACGACGCATTGGACTTCTCAGTATCGCGAGTTCCCAATGATCTTGAATCTTGTAGTTTCTTGCAGTTTCTGCACGCAGCAGGTTACTTCTTGAAGGTGCGAATGGACTACGGCAAGCCAAGGCAAACCCCGAATCCCCCAAGAGACGAATGCAGCCGCGACCGCGGCTTTACTTCCTGAGAGTAGACCAGCCTCACAACATGGGGAGTTCTCTCCCTTTTTCGGTCCACAAGAATAGTACCACTCCATTATAAAAAGGACCCTGTCAACAACCCTGATTTAGAGAACTACCCACATGCTAAACTTGGAGGACAGTCTGCCCCGCCCGCAGGCATGCCTAGTTCCCGACATACACAACGCAAGAATCAAATCCTTCTAAGTGCTGTATAGCTCAGGTATAGTTCAGGTTTAACATGCATTGCTGAAGAGAGAGTGGTTCTGCTACGAAGTAAGTATCCCAAGAAGCTCCCGAAAAACCTCAGCCCGCCTTCTCCAGATGAAGGCGTCGATGCGGCAAAGATTCCACCAGGATCAGATCGCTCCGGTCCATCGCAAGTTGGGGGGGTGGTTGTAAGTACCCCTAGACTTCAATCCGAAAGCCGTTAAGTTCCGTAGTTGCGGCCTCCTGCTTCGCAAGGAGAAGCACATATGTTAGTACGATAAAGGTTTGATACAGTTTTGTATAATGCTGTGTGGTGTTAGATAGTATTTGACACGCATCCGAGAATCGAAGGTCCCCAAGAATCGGCTGCGTTCAAGGTAGCATCTATTGAGGACAGTGTTCATGCCACATAACCTGTCATTCTGCATGTGGTGTTTTTCTCTTGCCTGAATGCTGTCACGATGACTCTCGGAATTGTCGCCAGATTGACGGTTTCTCATGATGGCTCGTGTTGTGACTAGAATCCTTCATTCCCTCGATTACACTGGGTGCTTGAGGTTGCTACTGTTCCTAGCTATCTCTTGATTCCACAATGACACTGTTGTTCTTATTGTCGGTGCTGTGGTTACTGTCCAAGCCGCAGCATTGTCATCAGTAATCTCGCCGTCATCTGCTTGTTTTCCTGTTTTTGGGTACTGCACTGCCAATGTTCAGCATTGGCATGGTCACGCGACTACTGACGACTGTGCCTTTCTCAAGTTCTCCCAGTTGAGAGAGGTGTGGCTTGTTCACTGGGGCCGTTTCGGCTTGGTGATGTATTGCATTGAGAGGACTGCTTAGCCGGCATCTGTTCCGACCCACAGGCAATCAGTCATAACACAAATTATGAGAGCTTCGTCACATTGCTTCTCGGCCAGCTTTCCTCTCCCTTCTTTCCTCTCCAGTTCACCCCTGCGTCCAACTCCTGAAGGGGAATGCTTGCGTTCCGGTGCTCAGGTTGGGCGACTTCTGCAGTGAACACCACCCGCCAGCTCGCTTCCTCAAAGTAAACCCTGGGTTGGTAACACATCCAAAGGCGATTGTATTGTTTTGCGGTTGTGAGTTGCTAATGCAGCCAAAGGCAACTACCCCGATCTTTTTCGAAATGTACTGTTTTTGGATTGCCCCGATTCTTTTTTTGGCATGTATTGTTGTTTGGGTTGGGTTGGGTGTTGTTAACACGGCCAATTACCCCGATCTTTTTTGGAATGTATTGTCTTGGGGATCCGTAGAACAACCAGAACAATCAAGGCGAGAGCTGGCACTGACAAGTGGACACGCTTTTGGAAGCGCTCTCATGGCCGCCTCGTCTTCACGTGCCAAAGGAGGCCCGCAGCTTCTCCCGAAAGCCCTGGGATTGACAAGGCAAAGGTTCGGGTCGCCGGGCAAGGCACTTGCAGGAGAAAGGGAGAATCGAACTCAGCCAGCAAGAAGGTGCATCAAGAAAGGCCAATACTACTCATATCCGCTTGGAGCTCATTCATGAACCTTGAAAGCTGGTGACAGAAGATGCGGATTTGGATGGGCTCTGAGGGCTCAGCTTTGATTCGCAACTGCTCCAGGACCTGATTTAGGGAGGCAAGGGCCTCTCAAGTGCAGCGGAACAATGAGCTGGCGAGTTTCAAGAACCTCTGGACTCCCGTCTACTCAAGAGATAGCTGCTACCGTCTTCAGCATCGAAAAATGTCGGGATAGGGGTGACGTTTGGATCGGCTTTCAGGCGAGACATGGCGATACGCTTCTCTGGACTCTTGTGGCTGGTCAGCCGTCCTAGGTGATGCCCCGTGGTTGTGCGAGTTGGTGCACCGCTGTGCATGTCATGGAGCTCCGATGGCACGCTGTAGCGGCATGAGGCAACACTGTTGTCGTTGTCGTCGCAACAAAAACCATAACGACCGCGACCATGACCACAACCACGACGACAGCTACTGCTCCTACTAGTACTAATTACTAGTACAGTGTGGCGGGAACTTAGGACACTTAGTCCATTTGAGCAAGATTGCAAAACAAGCTTGCAATCTTGCCCCACTTGGGACGAGGGGGCAAGATGACCATGCAATCCGGGTCATCGTGGTCTAAATGGTAAACTAGTCCGCGAGCTTCAAGCGGTGCAAGTGCTTGCTCGGCGACTAGTTTACCAATTTAGACCAAGGTTGGACAAGCTTGCTGGCAATCTTGGCCCCCCCCCCACCACCAGCGGGACAAGTGGGGCAAGATTGCAAGATTTTCCGAAAAGTTAGTGTTGAGAATTTCCGGCACGATGTACTAGTACCAGTACCACTACCAGTACCACTACCTTGTCCTACTACTACGACGCCGCCGATGCTGGGGTTGTTGGTCTCCTGCCTGCTGCTGAAGCTCCACTGGAGCACCTCGACAGTGCAAGAGCAGCCCATCAAACCCCTTGCGCTTTGGGAAAGCCAGTGCATGCTGCGGAGTTCATGGAGCCACAGTTCTTCCCTCTTACCTAGCAAGGACGAGCCCGCTTTGCAGGCTAACTCCGATGAACAGGGGGGCCGCAGATTAGAGCCTACGCCTTGCAAAAACATGTAGAGTTCATTTGGCTAAAGCCTGCCCTAAAACATCCTCGGAACTGCAACCTACGAACTTCATCTCAACTTCTTAGTTTCGTCGGCCTGGCATGGTGGCACAGGGATTCCGGACCTCTGCATGCGAGGCCTGGGCGAGGGCCGGGCAGAGACCCCGAGATGAAACTCACGGTTTGCATACATATTTATTTATATAATGCATGTATATATATATATATATATATGTATATATATATATGTGTGTGTATATATATATAACGTGACGTGAGCCCCAGCGCCTGCGCTAAGGGGTTGAGGGTTCCCGGCTTTCGGGTGTCTGCCGATCTCTGAAACGTCTTGTATCCAAAGCTCCAACAGATTCTGTACCTATCTACAGCTTCTGGGGAATTCTTCTTTGCTGAACTTGTGACATACCCTTTTTTGTCCTCAAGAGTCGGCTTCAAGAACTTACAGTCAACGGTTTTCGATGTCAAATCGAAAGTCACAAGGTGCACAAATTACGTCGGTGCTTGATGCGGGTCAATGCAGCTTACAAGCTGCGAGAACGAGCATGAAGGGCCTCGTGCCTACTATAATATACGATAACATACTATAATATACTATAATAAGATTATCGAGCGCATGGCATCTCTCCCAATGCATCTGTCTGCAAAAATGATGCCGCCAAAGCAGCCAACATGATGTGTTTAGCCCCTCCTGCTGTGGCAATGGCGGTACACTTGAACAGCTATCACAGACAGTACCAACAGGACGATAGGCTCCCACTGCGATCGGCTGCCAACAGCCCTCCCTTCCAACTCCTTCAAGCGCTTCTTTGCGACATCCTTGTAACGAGGCTCCTCCAGGTACTCCAAGCCCATAATCTCGTGCAGATCGTTTGGGGTCGTCCGTTCCGCTCTGCACCCATATAGCGCGACATGTACCTGGACGCATGTCCACTTACTCTGCAACCGCTCCACCAACACCACAGGATCTCCCAAGTGGACCATTCCATCGCGGACGATCGTGCCGAAGACACCACCGAGTCCATGCCTCTGCATATGCTGCTGTGTCCCGTCACCGTGCACATTGCTGTTTTTAGGGCAAGGACGTCTCGTGCTTGTAATTCGAATCAGTGCAGCGTTGCCAGGCGTACCGATTTCGATCAGATCTCCGACGCACCATGTCGACACAGAGGGATCGCCTGCTGCCAGAGTGACATTCTGCCCGATGTCACATGGCTTATCTGCACTGCCAGCTTGCAGGGATTTGTTGGTCGGGATGTTGCCGACTTCTCGCAGCTGCTCGGGGTGTGAAAAAAGAATGTCTCGCTGTCGGGTTTGATGGCTGGGAGTGGCCCGGCAGTCGCCGATAATCCCATGTTCTGCGGACAATGTCAAAGACTCCACACTTGAGCGAAGGTAAAAACTCAGCACCGAAGATTCGCCACCATTCTCGACGGAGGGCAGCAGCTTCGCGGTCGTGCTGCATGAAAGAACTCTGGCGGTTCCAATGCGCTGCGGCGGCATCTATGGAGAACCGGCTTCCTTGGTCCTTCGAAATGTTTGACAAAACCGATAGGTGTGTCGGACATTCAAGCGACTAGCATTGGCCTCTTGAGACTTGCTTGGCAAACATGCCCTTCACCAGCCCTTCGACGAATGCTGCTGAGAGATCCCTGAGCCAACATGCCAGCATGTGGCGGGGCTCGAAACTTCTAGGCCCTTGCCTCAAGATCTCAGGTGAGGAGCGATGTCCCGCACACTTAGCGCCAGCAGAGAAACCCCCCCGCAAGCCGAGGATCCCTGCCACCAGCACGGCCATGAAGCCCTCGGCTGCTCCCTGCCTCAGCTGCTTCCGTAAGGACCCACCTTTTAACTTTTGTGGCGGTGGGGTCACGCCTGCAATTGTGGAAAATGTCGCTGAGCTACAGGCTCGTCCATGGCCAGATGCTTGCACACCTGACACGTGTGCACACAGAGAGCGAGAGGGAGAGGGACAGAGACAGAGAGATGTCTTCTTATGCAGAACAGCCCCAAGCCCATGGAGGAATCAAGGCTTGTAGTGGTGTTGAAATTGACAGAGGCAGTGAGTGACATGATGGTGCATTGAGGTACCTGCCAATCCGGCACAGTCCAGCCACCACGAGACTCCGAAACTGTTGAAGGTGACGTCTGATCCGCCGTTCCTACCATAACACTGCGGTTTAAAGGGACCTGATTACTGGCGCAAGACAGGTTCAGAGGACTGCAAACAACTGCGCGGCAACATGAAGAGGGGCTTGTCGACTGGCATGCATACACACGTATGCATATGTAAGCTCAGATTTAGATGTAGATGTACATGCATCTGCCAATGCATGCGTGCGTGTGCATGTGTACATTGCGTACCTCGGCATGTGAGGGTGTCCAGGTGCCAGTGTATGTGCAGGTATGTATGTATGTAAGTATGTATGTATGCAGAGGCCAAAAGATTCAGGCATACAAGTACATATGTACATTTACACCTATATGTATATACATATATATATATATATATATTATGCGTATATACACGTGTGTTTGCGTGCGCAAACATAGAAGTATACACACACATACATATATATATACATATATCTACATATATCTGTGTGTGTGCGCTTGTGTGTGTACCTGCATACACACCCACACATGTGTGCCGTCTCATCCGTGCCTGTTCTAAACATGTACATATCAAGCGCATTCATGTATGCATGCATGTGTATATATATATATATATAGATAGATGTGTGTGTATGTATATGTATATGTATATGTATATGTATATGTATATGTATTCGTATTCGTATACGTATACGTATATGTATATGTATATGTATATGTATATGTATATTTTTATATGTATATGTATATGTATATGTACATGTATATGTATGTGTATCTGTATAAGTATATGAATGCATACATCCATGCATACGTACACATACCTACATACATATGTATAGATATATACGCTAGCTACATACAGAAACACACAAGCACACAAACCAATGAACACACACACACACACAAACGAACGAACAAACAAACAAAAACAAACAAACCAACGAAACACCTCAATAAATTTGTAACAAAAAAGCAACCCAACAAAGGTGTGCATGCACACTTGCACGCATGGGTGCATGTATGTATGCCTGTACATACATGCAACTGTGTATATATATATACACATACATACATACATACATACACACACACACATATATATGGTGCCCCCCCCCCATGGATCCACCGTTTGTTGTCTCCATGTACGCGCCGTCGACAACATCGTTACACAGTTGTTCTTCAAGGGCCCAGGGTAAGGGTTCGGGGTTTAGGGAACCTAACTGAAAAACCTAACTGACAAAACCTAACTGAAAAAACCCACCTGAAAAAACCTAACTGAAAAAAACCTAACTGAAAAAACCTAAAAAACCTAAATCTCGAGAGTCTTGTGACGGATATCTCGCTGAAAGACTTCCCGAGTTTAGGTTTTTTAGGTTTTTAGGTTTTTTCAGTTAGGTTTTTTCAGTTAATTTTTTTCAGTTCGGTTTTTCTGTTCAGCTCCGAACACCCTACTGGAAGCTTTTTGAAACCAAGTGCTCAGTTTACACATTCTGCGTTGTGTATTCTCGATCGGGCCATATGGATGCGGTGTTTGAGCGCGCGTCGTCGCTTCCCGACGAGATGATCGCAGAGATTTGAGACTTTACACGTCGTGTCTGAGTTCAACTTGTTTACACGATGCTGATGCTCATAATGCTTCCTGAAAAGAACACATATTCTAAAGTGAAGAACCTCAGAACCAAGCCGTGCCTACAGATCCTACAGAAAACGAAGTGTTTGTCGGCTACCTACCCGATGGCACGTGTTTGCATCTTTAAAGTTTTGTTGTACTGTTTTTCCTTATGCCACTTGTTCATGAAGCTTGTGCTTTATGTGCCGTGTTTACAAGGATCTCGAGTGCTGCGTGTTGGTGAGCGGTTTGTCAAAATGATGGCAAGTGGTGAAGAACATCTTAGTCAAGCTGAGCGTTCATTTTTTGGTTCGTGAATATTGGTGAAATCACCAACGGGTATTCAACAGGATTCATAAAGGTATAAAGGGTTTCTATAATCGATGGGTATCTTTCTGAAATTCTTTAAGATGTAAAGAAGGAGTATCGTGTAAGGTGTTCTATATGCTCTTGTTTTTGATTTCTTCATTGGGCACATAGCAGGTACAGCGCAAAGCATTCTGCTCCTGATTATCCTCCCATTAATCCGTTATCCATAAAGTATTCTACAAACCATTCTATGGTGCATTCTACGGGTATGTTATAGAATGTCCGTCAGGTTTTCTTTAGGACTTCCTATAGGGTACTCAAAGAGTATCATAGACATTGTGTATTCTGTAAGCTAGACGGTAGGGGATTGCAGATGATATTGTACAAGGCCTATAAAAGGCCAAGTATGTAAGGTTGTTTGGGGCTCTCTATCGGGTACTCCATAACGCATTGTATAAGGGATTGTACAAGGCATCAACATGAACGTAACGATTATCGTACAGAACGTGTTCTATAACGTGATGTATAGGCTATAGGGTACTCAAGAAGGTATCTATGAGGTATATAGGGGATATTCCATAACGTATTACCTAGGGTCACCTGTACGAAACTCTTTGAGGTTTGTGGCATTCTTTAGGTTATTCTCTTCGACTCCTGGATCACTCCTAGAAATCCCTTACCCAATAGGCTGCTTCTTTATGAGGGGTTCTCAGATCTTGGGCTCGTTGAAAAGTTATCTATAGGTAGTCTTACTTCCCAAATACCTATGGGGGTGTAAGAAGTTTAAACTTTCGCAACAAGATTACCTTATTAGGGGCCAAAAGTTGAAAAGTTTGATTTTGAGCCACTAAATGTTATATGGGTTCAAGGTATATATACTGTATACAACTACTGTCATGTATAGGGCCATATGGGCATTCTGGAAAGTCTTCTATAGAGTATTCCAGACGGTCTTCCATGAGGCGCACGACATATAGAGGGTACTATGTGTTCCATAAGGTATCCTTCAGGGTATTCTATGTCGTATTCTGTAAGGTATTCTAGATATTCAAAAGATATACGGGCTGTGACTGAAAGTATATGATAAGGTATTCTAGAGGCTCTAGGGTATTCAATAAGGCATGAGGGTATTCTATATCAGCGCATTCCATATGAAAGGTTTTAAGATGCATAGAGAAAGTATTCTAAAGACATCCTGCAAGATACTCTATATATTGTCTTGTATAGAGTGTCCTAGAGGGTATGTGTAATATAATGCGTGCGGGGTGTATCATATATAGGTGGTCTTGTAGACGGTATGCGACAGGATATTCGGATGGATTTCTATAAGATATAAAGGTTATGAGAGTGGAATTTTGCAAAGTATTCTTAAATGTAATCTAAAGGGTACTATATTGGTGAAATACAAGGTATTGAACCCTGGAAATATCGATAGATTTCGTGTTCACGGATATTATCTATAGTCCCGATGCGTCTTATATATGGGAGGTGTAGAAATAGGGTCCTCGTTTCATATCTATACTTGTCGTGATACGGGATGACATATCTTTGCTCTCCTGTTGCGCGTTATCTTCAGAGCCCATACTGCTGCATGCAAAAACCTACACACACACAGAACATGCATGCAACCTTGCGTTCTTTTGCAACACGAGAAGAAGCCGTACGCGAATGTATGTCGCTTGGAAAACTCAGTGTGTATATGAAGGAAATGCAGAATTTAGGATCTGCGAAATCTTTGATCACGTCGAAGCGTATTTAGTGAAGGACTTATAAAGAGAAGGGAATACGTTATAGAATATCAACTATTTCCCGTCCGGCTCTCAAACACACGAAAAAAGTGGATCCTTGAGGGGGGTAGCATATATATATATATATATATATGTGTGTGTGTGTGTGTGTGTGTGTGTGTGTGTGTGTGTGCTTGTTCATTTGCTCTATTTACCATATACCTTTGTTGCAGGCACTCGTGTTGTCAGTCAATGGTTGGTTTTGTTCTTCCGCTTATATACACGAGGGTTCGCTTGACATAACTCGGCAGTTTTGTTCTTACGACTGTCCGGCATCATCTCGCGAGGTTGATCATGAGTATGAGCATGAACATGCTGTGAGTTGAGCCCTGCAAGGGATTCACTTGCGTGTGTTGGGGGGTAAGGGAGCTCCCATTGCGGCCTCGGCCCGGGTCTCCGAGGGCCACTCAGCTGGACGCGCCAGGGTGTGAAGGATGGCTTCGGCCACCTTTGGTGCTGTCGAACACTGCGCTTCAGACATGTAGGTAGTTGTCAAAATTGGGGTCCCTGTTTGGGTGCCCTAAATATTTACACTAAGGATCCAAAAAGGGACCATAACAGTGATAACCACCCATGTGTCAGCTTCTGCTTCATGTGCCCCTGTGTACGCCCGGGACATGCGGGGTGTGTGCATTAGGAGAAAGAAGGGAGGACAAGACTTCTTAAGGCGATCTTCGTGCACTGCGAGCGATTCCTTGGGCTCCCTCGCAGAAGAAGTCGCGATCGAACATGGGAGCTAGAAAGTCCGGTACGATGCATGACGTAAGCCAGGGTTGAGGGCTTGCTTAAAGCATATGGAAGGTTTGGTTCGGATCGGAGTGCTGTCACTGGGTGGTTGAATTCCTCTATATACAGAGTTTCCACCGAAGTTATGTTCCTTGCAACGCAGCATGAAGCCATGAAACGGCAGATGGTGTCACTTAGTACAAATTTGTCTTATGGAGCTGGTTCGCTCACATGACAAGCTACCCGCAACCACTGCGGCTCTAACTGCGACAAGAACGTGTCTTGCATGAAGGAAATTTCGGAAGCTTTTCGACCATGCGAAACGAACTCTCATCCCAACCTCCTCAGGCCCCGACCTCTTCAGCGCCCCGTAACTTGCCCCGTTCTAACAGGTCCTGTGGTTCAAGCCGAGCGAGCGTTGCCACAGAACTTCAAACGGCGTCAAGAAATGCTGCTGCAATCATGTCCAGAAATAGCAAGGGGACCGGTAGACACAAGCGGGCAAGGGGGGAGCCACCGCAGAATTGCGTGCAGCAGAATCAACAGAAGTAGCAGCAGAGAGGGTGCACCGGTTGCAACGCGCAGCGAGCACCAGCAGCAGAAGCAGCAGCAGCACAAGTCATACTTGACTTGCAGCCTACGCTTCTTTATTTCCCAGCGCTAGCAAAGTAAAAGTTCGGAAGAAGCAGACGAATCTGTGGAATCTAGTCAGCCAGACTCCTACTTGCTCTTGATGCTTCTTGCTGTGCTACTTCTCATCATCCTCGAGCACTATGTCACTACGACAATGACGAGGACTCGGACGGCTGCGATGGCGAGGACGGCGATTACAACTACAGCCACCGATGCAACTGACACTACGATGGCTGTGGAATGCAGGAATGGTGCTGCACATGCTGCCTTCTGTCAGGGTGCAGCCACCCAAGAAGGCTCGACAGGAGCCGAAACCATGGTAAAACAAGGTGCATCTCCACCTTCGTGCTTGCAGGAATGATCCCACCAACGAGGATGGTCTCAGCAAGCTCAGGACTGGCGGTCATCACTCCGGTCATTGTGCTGACTATGGTGGATTCTCAGGACTGTGTGAGGCAAGGGGTGCTCGCGCAGTGGTTGCTCAGTGGCTGTGGCCACTAGTCACTAGTCCTGGTCGTCCGAGTCGCCCTTGTGGTGGACAGCACTGGTGGTGATGCTAGTATGCAGCTGACACAGCATCTGCCATGAAAGAAGCTATTGAAAGAGATCCAATGCTGCTGTGGAGAGAGGAAGCGATGCAGTGACGTGGAAAAACAGTGTAACCGTGATGTGTGTGGTAGTGGTGGGGGCAGTGCTAGCAATAGTTGCAATAGTTTCGGCAGCTGCAGCAGCAGCAGAAGGGGGAGGAGGAGGAGGACGACGACGACGGCGAGATGCTGCGGCTGGCTAGTGCTGCTGCTGCTGCTGCTGCTACTATGCTACTACTACTACTACTACTACTACTACTACTACTACTACTACTACTACTACTACGACTACTACTACTACTACTACTACTACTACTACTACTACTACTACTACTTCTAGGTGCTACTGCCACCACTCCTACTCCTACTCCGACTCCTACTCCTACTATTGCACTCCTACTACTGCATTGACCTGGCTTGAACTTTAAACCCGGACTACCCACCATCGCAAATCGACCATCGCTGTCCTCCGCAGCAGGTTCGCCACAGAAGAATGCCACGGTGCGGACCTGATCAAGCAAGAGCAAGCAGGAAGGTAGTCAGGCAAGGGCTCGAATTGCTTGAAGTCAAAGCCTTGTTATCTTCCTCCAGCTGCAGATACGACCCTGCAAGCACAACGGGGGCACCAGAGAGTTACAGAGGTCGCCAAGGAACAGAAAACGGAGCATAAACATGCTGCTGCCCAGCCGGTGATTTTCACGCAAAGCATGCGAACGAGAGATAGGCCAAAATAGGAAATCATGCACAAGCAGCGCAGCTGCTCCGCCCCTGCTCCGTCCGTGCACTTCCGGACTTTTCTGTGTCCAGTACACAGTAATATCAACGCCGAGTCCTCAGCCTGCCCATGCCTACCAATGCCCAACCTACACCGCCAAGCTCTACGGTCTGCGCGAGCTTCCCCCTCGAAAAAAATTAACCCGCCGCAACCTCTTGCTATGCCTTGGCAGATCACGCGAACCCTGACCTGTTGCATTAATAAACGACGGTAACACCTAGCAATGGTATTCTGCAAAATCGCTGTAACATGCCCACCAGCCTATTCTACATAAAACCTTTGATACACGTCCAGGCATACGAACTACTCCAACCTCCAACCGGTGAGAGGTCGGGTACAGGACCCACGCAGTTGACGGAATGAATGACCAGAAGCATGAGTTGACTCTCTCCGCGCGCAGGGCTTTCAGTGATCATGCTCCAGACTGAAGTTGAGACCCCAACGCAACTAGGCTTTCCATGAAGTTTCGGCAACAACCGTGGAACCCGAACTCAGGCAGTCGCAGCGTTACCGTGTCTGGGATGGGGTGCCAGGACAGACACGCCACAACCCAGCAACACAAAACCCTGCCACCAAGCCCTGAATCCCTTCAGCCAAGCTCCACACGGGAGTGCTCGTGGCTGAACATGCGAAAACCCAACCCTTAAACCCTAAAACCCCCTTTGAACCAGTACTGAGCCGGTGCGCGACCAAAAACCCCTTTTTTGCAGCAGGCCTCGTTGTCCAGCAGCCCGGTCCGACCTAAAACCCCTAAAGCCGCAACCCTGAACCCTGAAAACCAGTAAATCCCAAATCCCCCAAAACCCCTAAATACCCTAAAACCCCGAAATACGCTAAGTTCCCGCCAACATCCCCTAAACCTTGCAACCCCTAAACCCTAAACCTTGGGCCTCGATGGATTCCCGGGGCGGCCCATCAGGCGAGGCCTCGAAGGCGCAGTGGAAGGCGTGCTGGGCCAGCCTCCTGCTTTCGGGGCTTTCGGGTTTGGGGTTTAGGGCTTAAGGGTTCGAGGGTTTAGGGGTTTAGAGTTAGGGTATAGGGTTTAAGGATTTTTATTTAGGGCTTAAGGGTTCGAGGGTTTGGGGGTTTAGGGCTAGGGTATTTTTCCCTCTCGCATTGCTGTGGAGTCTGTGCCCGCTCCCGAGGTCTGACTTTGGGTTAGGGTATATAGGGTTAAGGGTTTAGGGATTAAGGATTAGGGCTTAAGGGTTTAGGGGGATTTTGGGCGATTAGGGCTTCAGGGCGGGTTAGGAGCTTAAGGGCTCTCAGGGGTTTTGTGGTTTTGGGTGTCAGTGCTTTGGGGCTTTGGGGTTTTGGGGTTTCTCAGTGTTTGGAGGGGTTTAGGGTTTTGGGGGGTGTAGTGTTTGGGGGTTTAACGGTGCTTAGGGGTTTAGGGGCGTTTTAGGGTGTCGGTGTTGTGCGCATTCGAACAAAGCCAGGCAAGGTTTTAGGGGGTTTGGGGTGTAGGGGGTTTCGGAGTTTTGGGCTTAGGGGCTGAGTGTTTCGGTGCTTTGGGGTTTAGGGCTTTGCCGCTTACGGGCGTCTAGGGGTTTAGAGGTTTTGGGGTTTGCGGATCTGGGGGTTTTGGTGCTGTCGTGGTTCGGATTCGGGTTTCGGGGCTTTCGGTTTCAGTTGATTTCGGGTTTTGGGGTCTGCGGGCTTTAGGCTTCTTTTTGTTTGCCTTCCGCCTGGCTTAAGGGTTTAGGGCCTGGGCGTTGTAGGATTTATCGGTTCTTGGGTTTCTGCGATTTAGGCGAGTTAGGGGTTTTGGTGGCTCGCGGTCTATGGTTTGGGGTTTAAAATAGCTTGGGAGTTCTGATTCAGGCTTTGGCGTTTGCGCCAGACCGGAAGGCATATGTCCACGCGTCGGTTTGGGTTTTTTGGGCTTCGGGGTGTGGGGTTTAAGAACTCATACGGTGATGTTTGTTTAGGGTTTAGGGATTGATTGGGGGTTGTTTCGGAGGAGGATGTCAACCTTTAGGGAGCAAGGATGTTGAAACACTCACTCGGACAAGCCAGAGGGGCCAATAAGACCTTTGCAGCCTTCCAAAGACCCCGCTGCCGCCGCTGCCTGTCAGAGTCATACTGCTTGAAGAGCACCACCTCATCTTTGACCATACCTTATACGAGCAAGGGTTCGGGATGCTTGCACATTGCGTTCGGTGTGCAAGCTTGCGGGAGCTTTGGGTGGGCAACTGCGACAATCACCGGCGATTCAGGCACATGCTCACCCCGGGCCACAGGCATCACGGATGCGGCAGTACTGCTTCTCTTTGTTACTAATTACTTCGTTGTCTACATGTGACCTAAGAGACATGTCTGGCCCACCATACTGGCGACGGCTCGGACCCGAACACACCGACAAACGACAACAGCCAGCAGCTCCACCACGACTAAGGAGCCCCAACCTCCAACGGCAACAGCCGGCCACCTCTTTCGAAGCTGCAGGAAGGAGCCAAACCATGCGGGGGGGCTATGTACTGCTATTCTTCTCGCTGCTGCTGCTGCCGGTGGCGGCGGACCCCCTTGTGTCTTACATGTTCTTGCATAGATTACTGGAAATGAACCCTATGGGCCTCAGACATCATCTAAACAAACATCATGGCAGGGGCACCGCTTACACCCAGGGAGTGCAGAGTCTGCCAACTATCAAATGCTCCGACTACCGCATCAGTGAGTTGGGGCTCAGGGTTACCTTTCCATCTCTGAGTCTATGATGTCGGAAGAATCCTGTGCGGTCCTTTTCTGCTTTCCCGCCGCTCTCAGCCATGGTGCTTTTCGTACGGGGAGAATTACATCAGCCACTGGTTCTTGAGCGAAGGGGTGGGCGAGCCCAACCCAAAAATCTCATGTACAACTCACTGCTGCGTGGACTGAATCTGGCATTTACCCACCTTGCCACCAGAAGCACAGTTGGCGCAGAAGCATGCAGACAGTCTGAGAGTGCATGGAAATCCTGCACGCTGTCGGTCCTACGCAGTGGGGCATTGGTCTCGCAGGTACGCTCCCCATGCAGAATTATTCGAAAGCGGCTTTGAACTTGTGAACTGACGTGAAGTCTGGCCGAGCCGAAACCCGCACGGTATCTGCTTCTGAGGTTTGGGTGTCCTTCCCCACACAAAGTTGCACCCGGAAACCCCTCGTTCTGACACAACTAGCACTAGTAGCAATGGCGGTACAAGTACTACTGCAGCAGCAGTGCCAGTACTAGTCTCACCAGCGGAGTACCAATGCGTAGTAGCAGCAGCAACGGCAGCAGCAATAGCATAGTGCCAAAAACATATTGGGGAAGTAGCAAGTAGCAGCAGCAGCAGCAGCAGCAGCAGCAGCAGCAGCAGCAGCAGCAGCAGACGTGTCGTGTCCCGCCTTGGGTTTCGTCTTACAGGCCAACACCCGAGAGCGTCTGCTTCACGAAAGCTGCCTGGCGCTCCTCACCAAAGGACTCAGAGAAAAACGCCACAGCGACCCAGTGGCCGGGCTGACAACGACACAGGCGGAGAGCACAAAGAAGACGATCACCACCAGCACCAACACTACGAAACACGAATGACAACAACAATGAGGACGCAGACGAGGAGCAAAAGGAGGAGGCGGAGGAGGAACACGACAACGACAACCACCACCTCCGCCGCCGCCATCGCCAGCACCATAACAACAACCACAACCGCAACAGCAACAGCCGCGACGACAACGACGACGACCACTTTCGCTTTGCGAGACAAAGACAAGATTGACAATGACAAAGATGTCTTCTTCGCTACCACTCAATGGTCATGATAGCATGCTGGTTTAACTATTGCTTCGTGTGCTGGCTTTCTGCTTGCCCAAACACTTATGCCGGGCTCTCTGAAAGCGTTCAGCACTCAGAGTGCCCCGGCACCTTCTGCCTGCAGAGAGGCTAATAGCAGCACACCGTCAGCGCCGGTCATCCCTACCAACTACTACCATATACCAGCATGCATCACCATCATCAGCAACATCATTGGCGCGTCTACCGTCCTACAGTCACTACAAGCAGGTGCTATCCATTCCTTTAATGACATCAGCTAGAACATGACTCGACGTGTTGCACTTGTCCGTGGCTCGTGCTGGGGGTTTGGGGTCTGCTGTCGGTCGACGCTCACGACGTTCCGAGTCTCTTCCAGGGTCACTTCAACTTGTTGGGCCATGGGCCCAGTGTCTAGAGTTCACGGACACTCTCTGTATCACCATGGTCTGCGATCAAACCGAGGCTATAAAAAAACCGCCTAGCACATCTTATTATAAGAGCCCGTAATCCCTACAGCCACGCAAGCTTTCCTTGATGGTGCTCTCAGCACCGTTGATCTGCTCCTTCATCTGGACCTCGGGAGGAAGGCCAATCATCCTAAAGCTGCACGCTTTGGTTAGGATCGCGCACTCAACAGGCTCGATCCTTGTGACTGTTTCACCCATGGAGAAAACGCAGGTTCTCTGTGACAGCTAGCACTGTTTGACCGGGCTGGCGTGGTTGTGAACATGGCCGTGCGGGGCGCTGGGATCCGGGATCATATTCATCTACATATTTGTATAGATATACACACACATATACAATAATATATATATATATATATATATATACCTATATTAACATACATATATTATGTATACTATACATATACATACATACGTATATGCAAGCATACACACACAGACACACAGAGCCACCTGCCAAGGCTCACAAGACTTCTCAGAAAAGCTGTTTGAACCCTCACGAAGAAACTGACAATCAGTGGGGTCTAGGGGATTTTTTCCCTCCTACCTAGCAAGGAGGATAGGAGTTAGGGTTTAGGCGTTGGTGTAGGATTTACTGCCCAACGCCCACTGCGGCCGACCTGCCTGCAGCTTTGCTCGGAACTCTGCAGCCTTCTTCTCCCGCGCAGTGCTCGCGGCGGTCATGGATGCCTGCGGAGTCGGGGGCTGCGGCTTTGGACATTGGATAACTCTGATAACTCTAGCGACTCGGACACTCCAGGCGAGGCAACTGAGACAAACGGTTCTTCTCCTACAACTCAAGTACATGCGGTGCTTTTCGCTTTCCTTGATGGCGGGTGTTTTGATTCGGCTCCTTGACTACTGATTCCCTCGATTAGAAAAGGAGGTGGAGGTTGCTACTGTTCCTAGCTATGTCTTGCTTCATTCTACAATGACCACTGTTGTCCATATCGGGGCGGTCATGGCTACTGTCCGGGCCGCGGCATTGCCATCGCTTGTCTCGTCTTCATTCGTCGTTTCCAGTTTCTGCCGACTGCACTGCCAATGTTCAGCATTGGCATGATTGCCGAAAAAGAGGTGCAGCTTGTTCACTGAGACGTCGAATTGAGTTGGTGACGTGTTGCATTGAGAGCTGCGGGGCGGCATCTGTTCTGACCTAGAAGAATTCAGTCGTACTACAACGAATGATAAGCTTCGTGGCATGAGCGCCTCGGCTAGCCACGTTAACCAGACATCTGAACACAGCTTTCTTCTTTTGTTCATGCATCCAAGGCCACACTCCTGACGGGAATGTTTGTGCTCTGCTGTTGAGGATGCACGACTTCTGCATTGAACACGCCCCAGCCCGCTTTCTTCCTCAGGGTTAAACCCTAGACCCTCAACCCGAACCCTGAACAGAATACCCTACTGCAGGGGTCTTAACAATTAGAGTGGGGATTAGGGGTATATGGTACTATACTTGAAATAAGGAAGCCCCAAAACCCTCATGATTGAGCCCATTACCCTTGAGCTGCCCTTGCGACACGCCTCAATAGCGGCCTCGGTCTTCTCTCGCGCCGCCGCGAGCTCCTTCGAGCCCCCGAGGCTTTGGAGTTAGGGTTTTTTTGAGCTCCTTTTTATGGCTGGAGTTTTTTCCCTCCTACCTAGCAAGGACGAAGCCCGCATTGCAGGGTAACTTGGTTGAACAGCAGAAAGGCTACCAGTTGTTAGCAGCCAATTACAACTATCGAACTGATCGAACTTGTTGTCATTCAGTTCCTCAGTTATTGTGTCTGCAGCTCCAAATCCTCATACCTCGGGGATGAGGACAGGCTGACTTTACTGTGTGGGTCACTTGTGTAAGCGTGACATTAAGAAAGCAGCACATCATCAAGAGAGCCACCGTCTTCGAAGAGCCCTGCATCCAACAAGCAGCAAATCGTAAAGAGAGCCACCGTCTGCAGGCGTGTACGCACTGTCTTCATCCACCGTATCCGTGTGGTGACAACTTACCGTGACCATGCACCATGCCCAAAATGACAGTCGTGGCTGGAGTTTTTTCCCTCTCGCATGGCTGGCATCAATGTCCACAGGCGAGGATTTCATGGGGAAGCAACGGTACTTGCACTAGCCCCTTTCCGGAAGGCACTGCATTCCAGCTGCTCATCTTAAATGAGCAGTCAAGCTGCCCCACCACGACTATCAGAATTTTGACGGTCGACAAAAGGCAGACTCCCTGACGGACTGTACACTATACAAACATCTCCTCTCAACAGATTCACTCCGAACCCAAGCTTTGTTGCACTGTCAGACGTCGCGCTATCATTTACATCCCCCAAAAACCATGACATGTTCTGTGCTTTGTGCTTCGGTGCTCTGTCCCATACGCAATCCCAGCAAACAACCGCAGCGCTGGAGTTAGGGGTTAGGGCTTAGGGTTTGGAACCCTAGAGCTTCATAGCAACCGTCGCAGTAGTCTGACAATACTCATACTTGGTATCAGAAATAGGACTATATGGGAGTTTCCGAAAATAGGGGAACCTAATGTTGCAACCTAAATAGTAAATAGTAGGATTCTTACTATAAGGACCCCAAAATAAGGTAGCCCCTAGTTTCGCAAACTCCCATGTAGCAGTAGCAAAAGCATAAAGAGAGTCCACGGGGGTTTCGACTCGCAGGCACACTTCGGGTTGTGACTTTCAGCTGGGGCCGACAATTTTGCCCACTTTCTGGAGGTTTAGGCATGATAGCCGAAGGGTTGAAGGCTTTACGGTGCCCTGCACCATCCAAAGTCGTGGGGAGGACTTCGGGGGCGTGCGCTCCGACTTTTGCTGACTCACTTTTGTGTAAATCCAGACGAGAAGGCAACCAGGTTGACCAATGCGATCTGCAATTCGCTCACATCGCACAACCTTCACGTGCTAACCGGTTTAGATATCTGACTTGGACTCCTTGGTGCTCGAAAATGCAAGGCGGAGATTCGGAGTTGAAAGAAATTACGACACAAAACCCTCAATCCCAAACTCCTTTAACTCAAGATGTGTCTTCTTGCAGGGCTATGAGCGGGGATGTTCCACGTAAACAAAATCTGTAATGATTCCAGAGCGTTGTCATCTGCTCCAGGCATAACGGTGTAACTCAAGACGGACCTCGGTAGGTCGGCGATCACTTGATGGATTCTGGATTAGATGCTGCCAGACCACTAGAACACACCTCCGATTTCGAGGACATGTATATGTATGTACGTATGTATGTATGTATGTGTATGTATATATATATATATATACATAATGTATAAATTACACTGCCTCATGCCTAGTCTCACATATCAAACTTCTAGTATCTAAAACCTAATGTAAATATCTGAACTAGCAAGAAAACATGACGCTTAATACACTACTGTACATATATATATATATATATATATATACATATACATATTATGTATGTATAATTAGTCTTCCGAATCCAAAACTCTAAAGTCTGAGCACTGAGCCCCAGTGCATGACAGAAACTGGCTCCTGCGCAGCCTTCTCCCGTGCCTCCTTGATCTCGGCGGTGTACTGCACCTGACACATACTGGCTGAACTTGCTTTCCCGCCATGCACGGACCGACAGCTCCAGGCAATTGGAACTCACAAAATCCGAAACCCAGACCCCTCAATCCCAAATCCTGAACCCCTGTAGGGTCCATCGGGCTAAGCGCGAGCAGTAGCGGCCTGCATCTCGTCAGCCTCTGCCAGCATGTCGGTGGCATCAGACAGGGTCTGCAGGAGCTTCGCGTTTCGCTCTTCCATCTCCTCCGACGTCAAGGAGTTTTTGTTTTTGGTGGGGAGAAGGGGCGGGGAAGGCAGTTGAGTAGGGAGCGTAGAATTTTGGTACTTATGGGGGAAGGTTTGCTGTTGGGGGTTTACGGCTTCACAGCACGGCAGAGCCAGATGAGGTCTCCCGGTTCGCAGTCGGACTCAGCTGGCCGAATCGTGGAAGGCTCGCGGTAAGTAACAGCGAAAGGCAAGGAGGTACACACCGCAAAGAACCGCCCTAAAGCTGGCATTTCAGCACTCACTCTCGGACATACCACATCATCATCCTTCAGAGCAATGCATCACAACCCGGAGAATGACAGCGTCAAGGACATTCCAGCGTGAGTTCCAGGCCCACGAGTTCCCGACGGCAGCATCCGTGTTTACACAGTCCGAAGTCGGAGCGAGCACTACGCACCAGCTACAAATTTCCAAATTCCCATAGCAGTCAATGTAGGTCGCTGAACCATTAGGCATAGACATTGCTACATACTTGAAAGGCTTCCTGCAAACTCTCAGAGGTTAGTGGTTTGGGGTGTTGTTTAGTTATAGACTGGGGGCACGTCTGATGAAGCATCCCTTTCAAGCAAGAGGTTGAAGGAAGCTGAAAGAAGCTTTTACCTCTCGCAGCAAGGTATAGGGTTTAGGGCATAGCTCAGATTTCAAGCGTGCAACACCGCCACAACTTCGAATTGAACCACAAGATCAATGCGCCCAAGCTCGTCGGCAACATATAAAGGAATGCCAGGCACAAAACCGTCGATATCATCGCATGATGCCGAAAAAACGACAGCAAAAGGTGCTGTGGGATTAAATTGGGTTCTCCTCCGAGACGGGTGCGTAGAAGAGCGCGTTGAGCACCGTCATCAGGAGCAGGAAGGAGCCCTAACACTCACCACCACAGGGCAGGGTGACATGCTTGCAGATCTTTGTCTTCATTGTCGTTCCCGCGGCAAACTGATACCCCTCAACGCGTTTCACGGCAATCGTACGTAAATCTCTACCACAAAATGCGTCAAGTAAATACTTTTGCTTCAGCATCCAAGACGTGTGTGTACATACACAAAGAGAAGCTGTAAACGGTTCATGTTTGTATGCATGACAACCTATAGTGGAAGATCGAGGGGTAGACGGAAGATACATGAGACAGACAGATAGACAGACAGACCCACAGGCAGAGACATAGATAGGTAGATGGATGGATTGTTAGGTAGATACATGGCTAGACATATTGAGGTGCATTCACGTGCTTCTAGCCGAGGTGCCGCCACGAATGGGAGCGTCAACCCGAAGTCGAACATGCCACCGGCATGAGCGGGAGCGGGCATGGACCTTGTCGGGGACTGGTTTCGGCTTCTCTGTGCCATTTGGATCTTTGCGGGGAATCGCATAGGGCGCTTGGCGCGATTTGGTTTTTTGGGATTTGGAGGGGCTCTACAAGTACAGTACAGACCTGGGGTTCTGGTGACAATTTGACGGTTTCTGGGGATGTGTCTGGGGACTACTATGGAGTTCTGGCGACCATCTGGGTGTTTGGAGGTTCCTGCAGCGGATGAATGGTGATTACTACCGTCAGGCCATAAGACTGCTCGCTAAGCAGGAGCGAGTGGCGCAACCAAGGCCGCGCCAGCCACGAGCTGCTGGGTCTTCTCGGGCACAGACGGCCGGAGACCTTGGAACGAATGTCAGCACACTCCGGTCCATTCCATAGATTGCGTCTCGAAAACCGGATGGCTGCAGGAACCACATGTCTGGCTGTTTGTTAGCATGCATGTAACGTGAATTATATATTGCTGTGCTCCGCTCATTGAGCAGCCAAGGTGTAGCAAAGCTTTCAGCAAAGCTTTGAGAAGCTCCCGCCTGGCATCAGGAAGGCCGGACTGCAGGCCGCCACAGCCAGGGCCAGGACGACGAGGAGTGGCGAACGACGGGTGTTTGGGGCCATGGCTGCGGGGGCGGAGTAGAAAATGGGACCTTCCTTTTAGGGCACGGGAGCCGAGCACGCTGCGCGGGCGGCGTGGGGTTTACGAAGACCACACACTCTGCTTGGCGGCACAACTGCTACAGTTGCGCTGCATTTGCGACTCGCCCCGGAATCGTGGCAAAGGCAAGCACATGCAGCCTCGCCAAGGTGCATGGCCAGTAGAGCCAGCGGTGCTGTGGCGAGAAGGTGATCTGCAGCGACTCCGAAACAAAGCCTGGGTAGAGGAGGTCCACCAGCACGACATCGTCCTGTCGCTGCAGCCCGGCAATGCAGCCGACACTGAAAACATCGTGCCAGACTCAGTAGCTAGAGCACTCAGAACATCGGCCCATCGAATCCCCACACAAGCTACAGTCCCTCGAGCTTCCCGTCGCCTCGCACACCGTCGTGGCATCCAGCAATGCCAGTGGGTGAGTCACGACGGGTGAAGAATCACCTGGACATGGCACGAGTGTCTGAGCGCAGCTGCAGCTGTGAATGCGGCCTCCGCAGGAGGTTCCGAAGAGCATCTAACAGCAGAACGACACAGAACCCAGGTTCCCACTGGATTCCCAAACTTGGTCGAGAAGCTGATGCTTCGCCAGGCGTTGACCAAAGCAAACCGACTGCCGGCACAGCGCTTGACCATCTCTTCATCCTCAACGGAGCACAAAGCCTGGCGCGCAGCGCCGACCTCACCGTAGCTGCCAGAGCTTTACTTGTTGTTTCCATCCAAGGCACCCTATAGACTGCGAGCAAATAGGACCGGACCGCGTGTTCTTGCAACTAAAACCCCAGGGCCCAGGGATTACGTCACTTTCCCATTAACACATCTGAGACGCCGCTGTCGCGGTCGTGTAGTCAGCATGGGCATTCCTGTGAAGGATCTGACAACTAGAAGCATATGAAGCACAACAAGGACATATAGGCCCCTGATAGCAATTCTCATGCAAACATTCGGCAAGGATCCTTGCATACCCGCCGACGCCACCGTTGCCATTATCGAAGCCGGAGAGTTTGCTGGCATCTCCACCGACCAGCTGCAGGGCCAGATTTTCGTTGCGGACAATGTGGTGGAATGCAATAACTTGATCCGCACCTGCAGGCAGCATCTCTCTTACACAAAGGACACAGTCGCACGGTTCCTGCTGTCTGAACCCAAGACAAGTCGGAATACCGGTGGCAAGACCCTGCTAGCACAGCACTGGGTTGGACCTGGGCCTCCGGCATTGGGATTAAAGACTTAGTCCACGTTGCTCCAACAGAAGGCATCGGAAATCAACCGAAGGCAACACATGTCGGCCTGTCGCTGATTTCACGACTTCACACATCTCTTTGTAGTACTCATCGACGATTCTTTGCTCGTCGTAGAAATCCTTCAGCTAGAGGCTAGAGTTGTGAACCACCAGAACCCAAAAAGCCGGTGAGCGATGCGGCATTCGTCGTGCTTGCCACAAGCAAAACAGCAAAAAGACTTCTGCTCTCATTCTTCCCATTGGTAATTCAAAGAATAGGTGTAACGCTGCTGCTGGCAACGTGCCTGTGGTAGAGTGCTAGCAGTTGTGATCAGCGTTGTCGCGGCAGCAGTAGCAGCTGCAGTACTTCTGCTTCTACTGTTTTGCCGTTGCCGTGACAACTCTCAACGTACTCCAAGGCTTCTTGTGGCTGCGAGCGCTTGCTGATCAGAGGGGCAATCTAGCCGACCCGAGGCAGCTTCTTGGCACACGATGACCATCATGAGTACAAGCAGGATAGCAATGGGAATCAGATCACCATGGACACGGCCACCTCTACAATCATGACTCCTGTAGCTGTAGCTGTTAACATATCCATGAACGTCAGCCCGTCACCATTTCCATCGCCATAAACACCCTGGTCATCGTCAGTGTCGCCCTCGCCGGAATCACGACTCTCGGGGCCACCAGCATATCATGTCATCCTCATCATCATCATCGTCGTCACCATCCTGTTCATCATCGGTGAACAGAGGTCTTCTCAGAACTCCAGAAGAGCTGATGATGCTCGTCGAGGTGGTGGGGCTGCTGGTGCTGGTGCTGGTGCCGGTGCGGGTGCTGATGCTGGTGCTGGTGATAGCAATGCTCATGACCTCGGTTTCTGTTGCTCGTGCTGCATTTTGCACTCCGCGAATCCAGCTTCTCCTGCTCACTGCCTTGGGCATGTGACCAAGCACAGAGGACCAGAGTAGCAAGCCAGCAAAGCCCCTCTTCTTAGAAGATCTCTACTCAGCACACCCTTCTTGGAAATGCTCCATGGCCCAAGCTCGAAACTCGGCAGCATCGGTGAGAACAAGGCTGGACTCCTCAATGGTAACTCTTTCACAACAGGAGCACGACAGCTGCAGCTCTTGCAAGCCTTCCGGCAGGTTCCTCCCAAGAGCAGCCAGACCAGGATCTCCAATCTGGCAGTGCCCCAACTGCAGCCGAAGGGAGTGGAGCGCTGTCAGCCCCTCCAACCCTTTCGAGAGGCCCTGGAGGCCCGCATCACCAACTTTCTCACAGACGGTCATGTCCAAATCCAAGATTCGCAGGCGCTTCGGCAAGCTCTTCCCGATTTCAGCCAAGCCGGCGTCACAGAGATTTGCACAGAACCTCAACACGAGCCTCAGGCCTGAAAGCATCGCCAGATCCGACAATCCTTTCGCCAGTCCAAGAAATCCAGGAAGCCCAATCTTCGTGTTGTTGAAGAGACGTAGATCCAGAGCCTCCAGCTTGCCTGGAAGATCAGCACCCAAAGCAACGAGCCCAGCATCGCCAATTTGAGGACAGTCGGAGAAGTCGAGACTAAGTTCCCGGAGCCCCGGCGGGAGGCCCTGTGCGAGGGCCTGTACCCCAGCATCGCCCAGCTTGGGCAACGGGAAGCAGCCCAGGCGCAGCTGCTGAAGCCCTGTCGGCAAGTGACGTGCCAAGGTTGAGAGCCCGGTGTCGCCGATGCCGCACTTCTGCATGTCAAGGTCCAGGCGCAGCAAGGACGGGGACAGCGCCGCCGCCAAAGCAGCCAGCCCGTCATCGGTGATCGTCTCCGAGAAGCTCCAGGACAACACCAGCTCTTGCAGCATTGCCAAGCTTGACAGCCCGACTGCAAGACCCACCAACCCATCGTCTGTGAGGCTCTCACATGAGTAGAGACAAAGCTCCAAATGCCGCAAACTGTGTGGAAGAGCCGAAACGAGCCTCCTCACTCCGACATCTCCCACCCTCTTGCATTGCGTGAAGTGGAGCTGCACATGTTGGAGCTCACCTGGTAACCTGGCGCCCAAAACAGCCAAGCCCTCGTCACCAATGGAGTGACATGCCTTAAACTTCAGCTCTAGGCCCTGCAAAGTACTGGGCAATGCTGAACTCAGCATATCAAGATGCGAGTCCTCGATCGCTTCGGACTTCCAGCCAAGCTTCAATTCTCGTAGCACGCGTTGACAACAGCGAAGGGCAAGACAAAGGCAAGGCACGGCCGGCAGCGGCACACGTTGCTCCACCAGCTGCAGGCTTCTGTCCAAAACCTCGGAGGCAGTCTCCCCGTCTCCTTCGACGCTGTCTAGCCTTAACCTTGGCTCACAGGCAGCTTCTGCCGCGATGGCTGGCTCAGCTGCCACCGGCCACTCACCGCCGAAGGCAGAAGCCGGGGGAACAGCAACGTTGACCTCATGACACTTGGCGGCCCAAGCACGGAATAAAGAGGGATCACTGAACATCTCGTCCTCCTTTCCCATAGACATCTTCCGGCAGAACTCCATGTTCATGCTCAAACGTTGCAGCGTGGGGGGCAGTCCAGCACCAAACGCAGCAAGCCCGGCATCGCTGAATTTCGCGACAGCGAAGTCGAGTCTCAACTCCTCTAATGCCAGCATGGAAAGTGCTGAGCCAAGGGCAGCCAGCCCACTATCTTCAAGCTCCAAGCAGAAGCCGAAGTCCAGCTGCAAGCGTTTTAGTCTCGGCCTGGGCAAGCCTCCGGCCAAAGCGGCGAGCCCGGCAGAACTGATGCGAGAGGCGCCGTTGCAGTGAATGCACAACTCTGTCACATTTTCTGGCAATCTGTGCGCCAGGGCGGCCAGCCCGGCATCCGAAATGTTGCACGAAAGGTTGGCAAAGTTCAGCCGCAAGAACAGCAGAGAGTTTGGCAATGCCACTGACAAGGAGACCAAGCCAGCGTCACCCAAGTTCAAGCAGTTCCGCATTGAAATCTGGAAATGCTCCAACTGCTCGAGCTTCTTGAGGCCGGCTGCAATTCCTGCCAAACCTCCATCGCCGATGTCGCAGTACCTGAATTCCAGATCCAGGAATCGGAGCTCGCTCGGGAGGCAAGCTGCCAGACGGGCAGCACCAGCATCCCCAAGTCCGGTGCTAGTGAGGTCGAGCTTCAACTGCCGCAGCGACGGCGGAAGTCCCTCTCCTAAGGCGGCGACCCCGGTGTCGCCAATCTTGCGGCAGTAGAGAAAGTTCAGTTCCAAGTCCTGAAGCTCTGAAGGCCACCTTGACCCAAGAACAGCCAAATCCTCGTCTGAAAGGCTCGTGCAACTCCGAAAATCAACGTGAAGATGCCGCGTGGAAGCAGGAAAGCCAGCGGCCAAGCCAGCAAAGCCCTTCGCAGTCAACTTCTCGCAGCCACTGAAGTCCATCTGCAGCCGTCGCAGAGACTCGGGAAAGCACAATCCCAAGTCTGCGAGATGCACATCGCTGGGCGACATGTGCGTCAAGTCCAGCTTCAACTCCGAACAGCTCTTATCTGCACGAAGAGCTTCGTGGAAGGACAACTCTCGGACCTGTCCCTTAAGCAGTGCCTGCTCCAGGCCGGCTCTTGCAAAGATGCCGCCCAAAGATGTGTTGACGGTATCGTAGTTCACATGCTGACTGTCAGGCTCAGAGTCTAAGTCACTCTTCTGCACGATGCTGTTTAGAATGCGCCTGCGATCCTCCTCTTTAGAGGCCTGAGCCTCATGAAGCTTGGGCTGTAGGCCCCTACTCAAGACCTCGAGCGTGAAAGCTCGCTGCCTGTAGAGCTGCAAGCGCTTTGCCAAGTTCGCACCCACGCCGCCTTCTTTCGGAGGGCCTTTTGAAGGTCCTTCATGTTGGTTCAGTGCACTCTCAAGCTGCTGCTCGGCCACTGTAAGACCATCTGTAAGCAGGGCTGCGGCTTCAATTCCGGGGATCTTCGTCGCAATGTCGAGGAGTAGATGCTGATGTCCGTTCCTCCTGTCACTCAGAGCAGTGTAAGCTTCAAAGGCACACCACAGACGAGTGAAAGGGGTGGCATTGGTGTCCAAGATGATAAGCATGCCTTCCACCAGCTGCAGCGCTTTGAAGAAACTTGATGCTTTCGGATCCGAGGAAAGCTCTGCCTCCAGGGAATGTTGCCTGTTGGCATATGCGCAAACCCAATACGCCCAAGCAGACTCTTCAGCGTCAGCCCGCATGGGCGCGTTGAAGCAGCGCAGTTCTTGATGCTGAGAGACACATCGGATGAAGTCTCGCACGGGTTCCCCCCACCAATGGCTGCAGAACCATTGTGGCCGCTGATCACCTCTGGCTACCAACTCCACCCAAGCACAATCTTCGGTGTTTGTAGCTGGCATGATGAGCCAGGTGCTTACATGGTAAAGGTTGGCGGTGGCTGGGTCAACACGTTGCTTCGATCGCACATCAAACCATTCCCACTCTTCAGCATGCTGTGTGACGAAGCCTTCGACCACCCGAAGTTGCTCAAGCGTGATGCCCCGAAGCTCCGTCCTTCGAATTTCACAGCACCTTGCAAACCTTGCCAGCAGGCGCATGTAGCCTTCAAACCGGTCAGCTGTCATATCCAGCTCTGCCCTGATCTTCAAGGCTCGCGCCTTTGCCGGCTCTGATCCGAAGGCAGGGGCCGGGTCTGTTGGGGTCAAGATCTCACCGGTAGTCTGCAGCTTCTTGTCGGGACTGTCAAAAATCCAAGACACGAGGCCTTTGCATGTGAGTCCCTGCGGGCCGGCGGTTTCGAATGCCTGCATCGCACAGTCGATGCTCGACTCCGTAACCTTTAACTTCCGCAGCAGGTCTCTGACATCCTGGGGTGGCACTGGACCTTCACCAAAGTGGTTCTGCAACTTTTCCAGCACAGCATGCTCCATTCTCGCCAGATAAGGGCTGTCGGTTGGCTGAAATCAGGATCTGGGCCAAAATGGCTCCCCGAAGACAACACCTTCCGGACCTTCCGGGCCAACAGTACTAGCGCTTGCCCGTCACAAGCCGGCCTCGCCGACAGCAAATTCTTGGGTGCGCAGCGCAAACTGCACATGCGCAACAAAAGCTAAACACCTCGGCCTGCGCTTAAAGTGTGCCTGCCTACAATGCTTCGAGAACAGCACCCAGTTCCCGGGCACAGTCCTGCTGCCTCAAGGCAGTTTCCTGACGTCGAAGAACAGCACCCTCGCGATCCTGGTTTGCGATGAGGGTGGCAAGTGTTGGTGCGGCTGTTGATGCTACCGTCGTGGAATTTTTCCCTGCTGCTTCAGATGACGACTGTCCTCGCCCTCGCTTTTTGCAGAATTGAGGAGCCGACGAGGCTGGGCTGCTCCCGCCGCGCATCGCAAACGAAGCGGGCCTGCCCCAACCCCTTGGTCTCACCCTAGCCTCGGCAAACCTGTGGTGCTCGTCTCGTCCGAAGGATCTGCAAGGCCTGCCTGGGGTGCATACTGTACCGGCTCCCCGAAGCCTGGCGACCAGGGCTGTGAGGCTTGCTTCGAGCCTTGTTTCCAGCTGGGAGACACGGAGAAAACGAAGCACCCCCAGATCCTGTATGCTTACGTACTTACAGGCCCTACGAAAGATTCGAAAACGTCGGAAGAATGAAAATCTGTCCGCTTGGTGATTGTGGTGGACGAGAAGGTACTAACGTTTTGTCATGAACTTGGTCTGGAGACCACACTTCTGGATTGTAACCCCAGCCCCGAACTCCAGAAGCACCCTTCAGCCGAAATTTTAGGGTTTAGGGTTTAGGGTTTAGGGTTTAGGGTTTAGGGTTTAGGGTTTAGGGTTTAGGGTTTAGGGTTTAAGGTTTAGGGTTTAGGGTTTAGGGTTTAAGGTTTAGGGTTTAGGGTTTAGGGTTTAACATAAACTCAAAATAAACAGAAGACGAAATCGACCGGCCTGGCGACGAGGCACTAGCCGCACCCATCGCCAGGTACGGCCGGGCTCCATGTCCAGGTGCCTGGAAGACTGAAGTTCAGAGTCTACTTTGTGGGCCCTAGAAATTTCAATGGGCTTTGGGGTGCATGTGCTTTATGATGGCTTTAATATGGAGCTCTTAAGGAATCATGCGAGTAATCATCTAAGCTTTCTGCATTAGAGCCAAAGTCCTTGAGATGCAGGTAGATTGCAGAATATATAGGTTGACAGAGCGTGAAAAGCTGTAGGACTTTGGCCCCGTCCTTACAGAAACCTTGTACAAACCATGCAGTCCCCTCATAATATGCGGCCCCCCAAAAAAACTAAATGCACTACATACTAGCATCCTTATGCTGCAGGGAGCCCTAAAGACATACCTCTGTTTTAAGAAACTCCCACGGGAACAACACCGTGGTTGGATTGGTGCCCTCCGTCCGTCCACCCACACACCTGAAGGTAGTTGATCTGGGCATCCACCCCATCGCTGCACTTGATCCTCCTGTGAAACTGCCGCTATTGCCCGTGCGTGCACAAATAGCAACATAATGCACACATCAGCGCCCCTCCTGCCGGAGCCTGGTTGCGGCAAAAGACCGGCTGCTGCAATCAGAACGCAGGAGAGTCCTTGCTGCTTTTTGGGCGCGATTCGCAATGGCACAGTTCATGGCATGGCAGACGTCCATGCAGACGGCGCTGCTCCGATTGCAAGAGTCCAGGATTCAAGCTTGCGCTCTGTCCTGCTACAGTATCACCAGGCACAACACCCGCTGGTCTGTTACGAAGGAGTGTTGTACCCCAGTGTCTGGCTTGCTCTGGCCGTGCGCTTGATATCTGGCTGTTTCTGGGTCGCCCTGCCAACTGCAACCGGAGTGCCACCGACCTGACAGGTCTTTTGAACAGCGATGAGGGGGCTCTGCGATGCAGGCAGTGGGATATTCTAGCCTAAGGCCTTCTTCCTCTCCCAATTCCTGATTGTTTATGTAAATAAATGACTGAAATCGTACTTTCGCCAAAGCCTGTGCATGTTCTGCGGAGTCATGGTCTTTCCGCAACCATGTGGTGGGGACTCTTTCACTGCTTTTTGGCTTGCACAGCTGCGTCTTCTCGTCTTTGGCCTTGCTTTCGTCTTCCGCATCTATCCGTAGCGCGCCTGGGCGCTGGCAAGCTGAAAGCTTGCAGCTCGCCAACTCCTTTCACATGTTGTGCGCGGCTCTCAGCAAGCCCTACTCGGACATGCATACACAGCTTACGGTATCGAGCGCTGGTAGTGACATGGTCAGCTCAACTACCATGCCACTATGTTTGGCAAGAATATGGCACGAAGCCAGTCTCTAGACTGGTACATTCGGGTCATGCAAGCATGCGACGATCCGAATCGAAGGCTCTCACAGACACTTGCTCCTGGCGAGCAGCGTCACCGTGGCACCATTCATAGCCTCACCTGCGCGGCTGTCCGGCGGAAAACACCCGAGGCCGAACCAATGCTCCATCGAAGCGGGTGCAGATCGGGTGAAGACGGCATGGCCAAGCTGATTATTTGGAGTGCAGTTTCATGTCGGGCTCGTGCGAAAAGACGAGCCTGCGGCTTCCTCGAAGGGCTCATCTTGAAGCTTAGCGAGAAGACTGGATAGGGGCCTGCTTAGGCTTTTAGTACAAGGATGCATTGCCGGATCCTTCATCAGAGGCCACAGGCGACTGCCCTGGCGAAGTGCGAAGCCTCCATTAATTACTCGTCAATGAGCTGCGCTTGCTCGGACACGCCCCGCGGCGCAGAAGGCAGTTCTGCTCCCGCACGCCCCGACGACATGAAAGTCTGAAAGACTCGGGGCCTTTGAGCAACGAATCGGTCGCGGGGTAGAAGGTTTAGGGCTTAGGATTCCTACAGTATCACCTAATACGGGGCCTCTCAGAAGAAGACGATGTGAACAGCTGAACACCTTCTGGAAGCCCGGTGCTTCCTCGCAGTTCTGTGCAACGCAGAGTGCGAATAGCGGAGACCCAAGCCGGAGCGAGTCGCCCCCCCCTCTACCTGGTGGCCTTAGGAATCTTAGGGAGCTGAGGGAGTTTACGGCTATTCGAGTGTAGGGAGATTTTCAGGGGAGTTTACGGAGTTTAGGGGTTTAGAGCTAGGGCTTCAAGTCTCTGAGGTGCTGCTGCTCGCAGGTCGAGGGAAGGTATCCTGGTGCAAGGAAAGGAAAGTCTGACCAGCCGATGCAAGTCACTTCGAAGGGGCCCTCCACAGGCAGCTAACTTCGAAAGGAAAACTGTCGGCTCTTTTCCGGAAGCTAGAGAGGTGAGCCAGCTTTTGAATCTCTAAAAGGCTTCTGAAGCATCAATGCATACTCGGATTTTTTGCAGGGATACAGGGGACAGCAAGCTCGAAAGCTGGCTCGAGAATCTAAGGCTTGACATGTTCCATGTAGCCCTCCCGACTGTTGGTGGAAGACGGAGCTGTACACCCTAGGATGCGGCGCTGCTTCCTTCATTGCAAAAAGCGAAGGCCACTAGAGGTCTTTGCACCATCACAAATTCAATGGCCCAAGCGTCGCAGCCCCGGCTGGACATCATCATCATCGAGAAGCAGGAGCTAATCATCGACTACTAATCAGCGACCTCACCCTCACGGAATGCAGATACGATAGCTTCGTCCCGCGCGCCCAAGACACCAATTCCTTGCTGGGGCGATGGGACCCAAACGAATCGCACAGGCTGGCACCAAAGTGGACACGGTGCTTCTTTCCTGTTACTTTCGAACCTCGAAGACCGCATTTGCCCTGACACCTCAGCCTGCCCATTTATTGAACACCTGCCGGTCCCTAATAACAAAAACACTTTATGTCAAAACCTATCTTGAAGTAGGGAATCAGTAGGGCGGTGCAAGAGCAAGAGCAGGAGTTACTCTGGGAGCAAGAGTCGGAGTAAGAGCAAGAGCCGCAGCAGGAGCTGGAGCAGCAAGATCCTCCCCAATAGGACAGTCGTCAAAACACCCCCTAATAATCAAAGCTCGTTTCGAATCTTGATTGGGGGCGGCCTCCCCGGTTTAATATTAAGGGGAAGGGACGGAAGGGACTGTAACATATCATAACATATCCCAAAACCCTATTATTTTCTGGTCATGAGAGCCCCTTCTTGCTTTTCTCGCCAAGCTTCGCAGACCCCGGCCGAGGCGACTGAGCCAGTTCCGTCGCTGCGTGCGTGGCGTGCTCGGCGTGGTTGGGATGGATTTCCCGAAGCCGCTCCCAAAGCCTGCATTTCAACATCCCAGCGAATTGGCTGGAAAGTTTCACGAGTACCCCGGAACTCCCCCCCGTGCCGTCCTCTCGGCCCTACACCCTCATCCCTGAACCGCAACATAGACCCCAATCGGCATAAACCTCAAGCCTTTCCGCGACGTCCCCTTCCATGGCCTTCTGTGCGCTGTGTGCGAGGACTGGGCAGCGCCAGGCCCATCGCCGGCGTGTCCTCTCGGGTCTTTTTTGTTTGAGCGCCTCTTTCTGTCCCCGCTCAACGTTGGTGGGAACCCGCCGAGAGGACTAGCGTTCAGGGTGTAGACCTCAGGAATGAGGAATGATAAAGATGACTAGTGTGTAGGTCGTAGCGGTTTAGGTTTTTGGCAGCACAATCACTCCGTAGCGGTTTAATTGAGGGTTTGGGTTTGGGAAGGTTTGGTTTCCGGCCGTGCAGAAAGGGCTTGTCTGCACTCTCTTTTCAACATTTGCCAAGACAAACCCACCCTAAATCTTTGGAATTCAGGCTCCAAAGTTCAGGGTTTACAAGCCAACGGTGGTTCGGAGCTTTCAGCTTAGTTTAGGGTCCCGACGCTCACAGTCGCATCGTTTAGGGTTTGGGTTGGGTACTGCCCCCATACAGTAACAGTCTATAATGGGGCTACAATTGAGGGCCTAATGAGCCTAATGTATCCATATTATAATATTATTCAACTGTTACTGAGTGGGGGCGGTGCCCAAGGTGTAAACTCTCGCAACTCGGGCAAGCCAGACGAGGTCCAAGATTTAGGGTTTAAGCCTCTTGAGGGTGCACTTAACTACTACCACCATTCTTCCATTCCCTACTAACCAAAGGTAAGTGCAAGGATCAAGGGGATCAGACTCTCACAGCATCCTCCAAGAGCACTTCTTCCAGGTCGCTTCCTGGCGGTTGAAACGAAGAAAGCGGCATTGATCATTTGAACAGCGCTGCGGGAAATTCTGGCAGGGTTAGGTAGGGAACAAACAGGGTGGAATATTACTAAGTGCTAGAACCCCGAATGCTCTAGAAACCCGAAATCGGCGTAGATAGGTAGGTAGGCAGGCAGGCATGCGGGCGCGGCTGGGTGGAGCACATGTATCTACACATGTCTCCGAGACCCATTCAAGGCATTCCATGTCTCTGGCCTTCCGTGTTCAGCCTCTGCAGCACAATCGGCACCACCGCGATGGGCGGAGGCGGAGAATCGGAGACCTCCTCATCATGCCGGGCCTTCGGGGGAGGGTTCTTCAAGCTGCACAGCGCCGCCCGACAAGAGAAGAAACAGGGCTCCGGGTTTAAAGCCTCAGGGGTTCTGCATGTTGTCCACCTCCAAAGGGTCGAAGGCTTGGGCTTGAGGGCTTCGTTCATGGAAGGATCCCACCTGGGGCACTGCTTCCTGTCCAGGTTCTGGAAGCGCAAAGGCCTCATCACGGAGCCAAGGTAGACCCGAAGCCCCGGGCTACGGCACTAATGCCTCAAGTCCATGTGACCCACTCAAGGCTCACGAAGGCTAACTAAACTCACAAGTGCCATTCACAGAAAGAATTGATTCTGCCCAGGCGCCCCCGACCACTCGCTCATGAATGAAGGACTTGGCACAGGGGCGTGGCTGTAGCCTCCTCAGGCATGGCATGGTTTCGGCGCTTACACTCGGACAATCCAGGCGAGGCATATGGTTCGAGGTCTGTTGAGTGAGACTGCACTATCCGGGAGTGTCATGGTTCAGGGTTAACGGTTTAGGGTCTTAGGGGCTGAGTGGCTTGGGACTTGATTTTTTGGCTCCCACTTGGCAGGTCGAAGACTTGATACCGCTTGCTAACTTCAATGACCTCTCAACCTGCCGATTGCATAAGGGGTTCACCTTGCATTCTCGCAGCTAGGGCCATTCAGGGATCCAAGTGGTGGAGACCCACTTCTTCGGATTCTGGAAGCAACTTTCCGGGCCCGGCGCAGTACGACAGGACACACCCTCTCTGCTGCACAGCTCTTGACCACTTTCAATACGGGCCCGGGAGAACCTGGACCCCAACCCTGGAAGTGCTCGAAGGGGCCTCCATCGGCTCCTTCCGGAATCTCTTGGGCCACCTGCGCTCAGGGGGGAAGGGAAATTGGGTTTTTTGTGTTTAGGGCTGTGGATTGCGGAAGTCTCCCGGATCTGCAGGTTGTGTGTGATCTGCGGAATCACATCGCGAGCCGAGGGAGATAGGTGCAAGTTTCTGAATGAATGTGTGCCACAGAAAGAGCGAGAGAGAGAGAGAGAGAGAGAGAGAGAGAGAGAGACAGAGAGAGGCAGAGAGAGGCAGAGAGAGACAGAGAGAGACAGAGAGAGGCAGAGAGAGGCAGAGAGAGGCAGAGAGAGGCAGAGAGAGGCAGAGAGACAGAGAGAGGGAGAGAGGGAGCGAGGGAGAGAGACAGAGAGAGACAGAGAGAGACAGAGAGAGACGGAGAGGGAGACAGAGGGAGACAGAGAGAGAGTCTGTCGGTCTGTTTTCTGCTTCGCCACACAGGAGGGGCTAGCTCGCCCCACACATGCGGGATCCGTATGTCCTCTAGGAATTTGGTAACAAGAGTCAACGTGAGTGCGAAAATGCTCCACATAGCACGCAGCTCACTTCTGCCCGCAAGCAGCACTTCAATCGTCTGACCTGTGCTCTACTGCTCCTGCCAGTAGTTGCAGATGTCAAGCGACGAATCATGGCAAATAGCTCTCAAGTCTAGCGTCATTGCTGCTTGCCGAGGCCTGTGAAAAAAAGCTTGGAGGCACAACGCCAAGTGCATCAGGACGGGAGCGTACGATCCGCTAGCAAGTCGTCCGAATTGCTCCTGCTGTTGAAGATCTAGCTACCGCTGCCTCAGAAGCAAGCGACTTGATGCATCAGGCGTTCAAACAGTCTACGATTGCTGCAGGGCCGAGAAAGCCCTGCCACAGGGCGGGCTCCTGGAGACCTCTCGACACCCCTCTCTTCACAAATGGCACCGAAACATGGCAGCACATCTGAACTAAGCGAAATCGGCCTTCCGCCCAGCTCAGGAAAGATGTCTCAGCGCACAGAAGTTCAGAGCCCGGGGTAGCCGAAGGTGGATGCCCAAGCCTCGACCTGGATGTCGCTACGATTCGCTACGTAATGGGAGGGTCCTTCTGATTTTTACCCCTTTACATAGGGACCACGAACATGAGTTCACCCTGCATAGGGTGGAGGATCATGGAGGATCCTTACTGCATGGATACCGAAAAAGCACCCCAAAGAGTTCTCGAAGCCCTGAACCCCTTTTGCCCCACCCCCCCCCCTTTTGGCCCCCCAGAGCCTCCTTCTTCAGGGCCCCGATGTCGGCGTTGCCAGGGAGAGCGGCCTCGAAGTCCTTCAGCTTCTTGCCCTTCTCCTCCTGCACCTTCAAAGCGATCTTGCAGCACCTGCCATACGGCCGCAGAGTCTTGTTTTTTGTTGTTGGTGGCTTTTTGGGTGGGTTTAGGGTTTCGACTCGCACACTCGCACAATCGCAGGCACGGCTTCTGGGTCCAGGGTTTGGGGGTCCCTGATTCAGAAAAGCTCACCTGTCCAGGAAGTCGGCGATCTTCTCAAAATCGGCGGTGGTGCATCCTCGCGTGGTCATGGCCGGGGCGCCCACGCGGACGCCGCCCGGGGAGAGGGCCGAGACATCGCCGTGCACCGCATTGCGGTTCAGCGTGATGGAGCACTGCTCGCACACCTTCTCCACCTTGCCACCGCTCAGGCCGTGGGGGCGCAGGTCCCAAAGGATGAGGTGGTTGTCCGTGCCGTCGCTCGCGAGCTTGTGGCCCTTGGACATCAAGGCTTTGGCCAGGGCATTCGCGTTCGCCTTGACCTGCTTGGAGTATTCCTTGAACTCCGGGGTGGAGACCTCCAAGAGCTGAGCAGCCAGGCCGCCGATCTGGTGGTTGTGGGGTCCACCCTGCAGGGCCGGGAAGACGGCCATGTCGATGCGGTCCTTGATGTCCGGCACCTTCTCGCTGTACTTGAAGAAGATCATGCCTGCACGGGGGCCCCGGAGGGACTTGTGCGTGGTTGTGGTCACGACGTCGCAGAAGGGGAAGGGCGAAGGATGCTCTCCGGTGGCCACCAGGCCGGAGATGTGGGCGATGTCCGCCATGAGGAAGGCACCGACCTCGTCAGCGATCTCCCGGAACTTGGCGAAGTCCACCACTCTCGGATATGCGGAAGCTCCGCACAGGATCATGGCCGGCCGGAAGACCAAAGCGGTTTTGCGAAGCTCGTCGAAGTCAATGAGTCCGGTCTCCGGGTGGACTCGGTATGGCAGCGACTCGAAGTAGATGGACGTGGCCTTGGGAATCTGGAGGCTGGTCAGATTCCTACACCAAGACCGATCTTGAAACCCTGTTCTCGTGATGCCATCGTCTAAATCTTGGAAAGCAACAGAACAGGCAGGGCTTGGACGTGCGATGGTGGTCGGGTGATGTCGGGCGAGACAGTGGAGCAAGGAAAAACAAGGGAAGAATTGGGGTGGCCAGGACCGCATGGTGCAATTCGACGGAAGGGTTTCATCACCATCCGAATAGCATTGGGCTGCAAACCGTCTTTGCTCTCGACGGATAACCCCTTGACTTACGTCCATTTTTCAAGCAATGCCCTTTACACATTTGCTCCCCGACACTGCTTCTTGGAGTTGTTCGAGAAACTAGATGCTGCTGCTGTCGAAGTTGATCGAAACTCCAATGCCTGTACGGAAGGCCGCATGCTTTGTTCGTTTTGTTTCCCAGGATCTGGGGCGAAGCAATACTAAGTCAACTCTGCTACAGTATGCAAAGGCCAGGGGCAGAGATCTTCTTCTTCGCAGTGTAGTAGCCGTGCGTGAGGTGCCCGCCGCTGGGAAGGTCGAGGCCCATGACACGTGCATGCGGAGGCAGCAGGGCGGTGTAGACGGCAAAGTTGGCTGGGCTTCCGGAGTAGGGCTGCACGTTCACTCCCCACTCCTTCTCATCCAAACCGAAGGCCTTCAAGGCACGATCCTTGCACAAATTCTCCACCTTGTCGATCACTTCGTTGCCGCCGTAGTAACGCGCTCCGGGCTGTCCTTCGGAGTACTTGTTGGTCAAAGCCGAGCCCAAGCACTCCATGACGGCCCTTGAGGTGAAGTTCTCCGAGGCGATGAGTTCGATGCACTTCATCTGCCTCTCCTTCTCAGCCTGCACCAAGCCTGCCATCACCGGATCCGCCTCACTCAGCGGACGGTTCCCGGAGAGCACGGGGCGAGACATGACGGGCAAGAAGGGCGACGGAACGTGGCACGACTTTCCTAACCTTGAACTGGCAACAGCTAGGCGGGAAGCATTCGATTCTGCTGCTTTGCCCGGCATGTCGGTCGAATCGGCCGTGAGTTCCTCTGTCGTCCTCTTCGCTGGCGAACCGTTGACTCAAACATCTGTTCTTGCAACGCTTGTGCCTCATCGGGGACGAGCTCTTCCAGTCGCAGCCGGAGTGACCTGGGACACATCTTTGGGCGGCCCGAGGTGTTTAGCGTGATTGGCGGGAGGGCCGCACGAATTCTGGTGCGACTGAACCTGCTAAGGCTTAATCGGCACAGTAGTGGAGCCTTGCCAAAAGCCCTCTTTGCAGCAGGCCTCGTTGTCCAGCAGCCCGGTTACAGCAAAAAGCCCTACCGTAGGAAGCAACTCCCAGCAACACGACCAATTCCATTCAGGCTTATTTCCGGATGGTGCTGATCATCACCATATCTCCTATAGTAGTGCAGCTGTAGCAGCCGCAACAACAACAACAACAGCAACAGCAGCAGCAGCAGCAGCAGCAGCAGCAGCATCAGCAGTAGCGCTGGCAGCAGCAGTCGCAGCATGCCGCAGCAGTGAGAGTCGCAGTGTCAGTGCACCACACCATGCCGAGGTCGACGCGGGTCCTTGTTGAGGAGGCCACGGATAACAGTCACCATATCCTTGGCCGATGCTCAACAAAAAGATGCCAGATCTTTCCTCGTTTCACTTGATGACCACGTTGAGAAATCATGAATTACTCTGGCGATCCGTCTGGCTTATAAGAGGCTCTTGGCTGGCCCGGTCGCCACCATTCCTGTGCCCGCAAGTCTCGTAGCTGCGCTCTTTTGTTGGACCACATGGCATCGCAACCCTCTAAAACAACAGAAGACACTTCCAGGCCCCAAACGAGAGACATCAGAAGCAAAGAACCCTGGGAGCCCGCAAGACCTCTCTGCAAGCACGGCTTCCGACGGCGTCTCGGGTGGCAGCTCAGGCGGGTCATGCTCGACGATCTGCCAAACCAGCGCCAACCTAAGCTGGGGTTCTGTTTGATTAGGGCTTGCAGACTGGCTCTCCCTCTACCTCCCGAGAAAGGGAGTGGCTCCGGAAGTAAGCCCCCACACATCTCTTGGTGTTTTCCGCTGTATGCACATACGGGGTTCAATGCTCTGTTTGAGGTACACGAATGCGATGAAGTTCACATCCTGCATGGAAGCATCCGAACACCCCGTCGGCGATGCATGGAGCTGATCCTAGCAACAGACCGGCAACAAACTCCGGGGATGTTCTATGGGTACTAACAGACTAACATGGTCACTAGCGGAAGTCACGGAAGTCCTGCCAGTTGAGAAAGAAAGTCACAAGATACATCCACAAAGGCCCCACGCAGTCGGATGCCCACTAAACCCCACCCCGCCCAATTTCGGCCGAGGAGGCTGGTTCGAGGCATCGAAGGGCCGCTTCAGGCATGCCAGCTCGAAGAGACCTTTCCATCGGCTGGTTTCCCCATGCTTGGGCTTCGGGGAGGGGGGGAGTTGGGATTGTTGGGCAGGTCCTGGTAGTGGTGGGAATTGGTAAGGGGTGTTTTTGTTTGACAGCCCATATTTCGCTTTGCGCCGCAGGTGTATGTTGCTGTGGGGGTTCGGGCTCTTGGGATTGAGGGGATTGGCACCTCTCGGAGCTCTAGGGTTTAAGAGTTTCTCCTGCACTAAGTGCACTTGGGACATGTGCATTTCAATGAAGCCTGGAGCCGCCCTGAACCCTTGAAAACATTCCACAGCCCATCTTTGCAAAGGCCCCACAGCCACGGACCTGAGGCTTCCTGCTGCTCTGGCAAGCTGTGTTGAACCCATCCCGTTACTTTGCGAACCCGGCGGCATGCGCCCAGAGCCCAGGCATCTGCGGCAGTTCCGTAAGGTCCTAGGTCTCAACCCCACAGGCGGAGACGTGTGCAGGGCTGTGCTATATCGTAGGACGACTCATGACCCGGCGATTCTGGCAGATTGCTCCCCCAACACTAACCCCTGCATAACCCCAATACCCTAAATCCCCGTACCCTCAACCCTGAAACCCCAACACCCTTCCCCCTTCCGGCCCTCAACCGCAGATTCTTCCCTGTCCGCAGTTCGAGAGCCCCGGTCCCTGAGGTCCCGTTTCAGTCGACCGTGGGGATTAAGGGCTCAGGGGTTTGGGGCTTCGAGCCTTACAGAGGTTTCGGTGTCTTGGGGGGCTTGGGGGTTCAGACGTTTCAGGGCTTGATTGGTCTAGTTCTCAGGCCTTCTGCCAAGAGGCTACCTGAGACAAGCTCGGGCGACATGTAGGCGGGAGTTCCCAATACCGTGCCTGGTCGAGCTTGCTATGTCCATGGTGGCCCCTCCGCGAACCCAGAGTTTCGACCTCCCTACACCCGCATGACATGTACGTCGCAGCCGCCACTAATGCTTTCGTAGCCTGCAGCTGTGCTTCTTCATCATTATCCTCCTGTCAAAAGCCCGAAACCCTAAACCCTAAACCCTGAACCCTCACCTGGCTGCTGCATTGTTTTTTCGAAACCCCTCCTGCGTGGCCGGAAGCTTCGAGAATTTTGGAAATTCCAAAGTCTGCCAGCTTCACTTCGTGGAGGCTGTTGCTGACGAGGATGTTCGGCGGCTTCACCTCCCAGCAGGGCTCGGGTTGGAAGGTTTGGGGTTTAAGGGGTAGGACTTAGGGGAAAAGGAGGGGCCCTTACTGGGGACCCCTACCCTATAATAATGGGCTATAAAATGGGCATATAATGGCTATATTAAGGGTATATACCTAGGGGTCCTTGGGGTTTAGGGTTTAGGGTTTACATTGTTTACATCTCGAAAAGAGTGTGCCGGGCTGAGCCTGAGCCCCTAAGCTTAGGCAAGCGATTCAGGCATATGGGAAGTTCTCTAAATTAGGCTCTCTTTTAAGGTTCATTTTACAAGGGTGCCGTACTACTATTTGGGGGGCCAGAAAAGGGACCCTGTTTTAAAGAACCATCCATTTTATCTCAACCATGGCTAGAACTTGAAAAAACAGAACACGATCTGAAGCAAAGCGAGCGGCATCCCGGTGGAGTACTCCTTGGGAGTGTATGTAGCAGAGGGCGCCACCCACCGTGGACAGCACATGCCTCAGTAGTCGGACGTGAGCTCAACTACTCGTTGCTCCCTCTAAGCTGGGACCGTCAATCACCGTCAGAGCCTTCAGCTACCAGTAGTTGCCCTGGCTTCTTTCGACAAGTGCTATCCTCGCACAGCTGCGCTTTTTACGATTCTTCTCAGGCGCACTCATCGCTGTGGATGGTTGGACGGATGATTAAGGAAAAGTGCAAACGCGTACAAAAGTGAATCGCGCAGGGATGTCGAGTGAGGTGCCCTCAAGGTGCAAAAGCTGCTTGCTGCTGGGAACCTACAGAAGGTTTCACATCTTCCCTACATGACCAGCACTATCGGCATCCAAACTTAGCACTGCAGCGGCATCGCGCTGCTTCACCAAAACTGCAAACTTTTTACTTTGCAGCCGCACAAGTAACGAACAGAGCCGAACCGCAAGAGATCGGCCCAGGTGGCAAATTCCAAGACAATTTTCGAAGCCACTACGAGTAGCTAATCATAAGACAGAGACAGATGTGGATTCACGGGAGTGTCCACTTTGCTCGGCACCTCAACTTGGGGGTCGGATGGCAATGACAGAGCTACGTGGCATGAGAAGACAGAACCATTTGAAGTTACCCCCCAAGAATTGCTGCAGCGGAAGCCAATCGCTCTCCCGTGCACATTCTCTATACATTCCGGGCCGAATCTGAACAAGCTCGCCAGGATTTGGGTCTCAAACTCGGGAAGATCCCCTTCAATTCTATGCTTCTGTGGTCGAAGGCATGAAGAATGTGTCCCAAGGCCGGCACCCCGCAATGTTCAGTGCATGCCCAAATAAGTGGCATGTAAAATCTTCCATGGATTCAGGAGATCTGTACACCAAGCAGACACATCGGGCAGCTGCCCGACATGTGGTCCTGCTCAATTACGCAAAACGCTGACGCTCGATGATCCATCGCTGGCCTCGAAGTTCACTCCGGCGGGCCATCAAGACTGCTTGCGGACTCTGCATGGCGGAGGTGCAGCCACGCATCTAAGGCCCACAGGCACGTCACTTTGGCCAAACATGTTGTCCCCAAAGCAAACCAGCTCCCCGGCTGCTTTCACTGCACAGGTGTGAAGGTATCCCGCTGCCACAAATTCCACCGGACCTAGGTCCGGCGGCACATCACACTGGGATGAGCTGTTGTTCCCGAAGCACACGAGTTGCCCAGCAGTCGTCACTGCACAGGTGTGCTCCTCTCCCGCAGCGACGGCCTTCACAGCACCAAGGCTTCTTGGAACATCGCACCGTCCATAGTCGTTGCTCCCGAAGCAGACAAGCTCGCCGTCCGCTTTCACCGCACATGTATGATACCATCCCGCAGCCACGGCTATGACGGGACCAAGGTCAGCAGGAACGTCACACTGTCCCTCGTCATTAAAGCCGAAGCACACAAGCTGACCATCAGCCTTCAGAGCACAAGTGTGGTACCATCCTGCAACCACGGCTGCCACTGGGCCAAGGTCCGAGGGCACCTGACACTGGCCAAATCGGTTGTCTCCGAAACAAACCAACTCGCCGTCGGCATTCACGGCGCAGGTGTGCCCGCAGCCTGCTGCGATTGCTACGACATGCCCCAGACTTGGAGGCACTTCACACTGCCCAAAGCGGTTGTCTCCGAAGCAGACGAGCTGACCGTCCGCCCTCAGCGCGCAGGTGTGATCCAGGGCAGCTGCAACAGCAGTCACAGGGCCCAAATCGGGAGGCGCAGTACACTGGCCGCGGACATCACGTCCGAAACATACCAAGGACCCATTGTCCTTCAGAGCACATGTGTGATCACATCTTGATGCAACCGTAGATTGAGATCGAAACCTGACAGCCAGGTATGGCATGATTTCGTTCATGAGCGCAGGAGTGAACACATCCGCAGCCACATGTTCCTGCTTTCGCGAGTTCACGACGATCCAGCACACATGATGGAGGTCCCGCTCGAAAACATGCAGATCATGTCCGGGCAGCCGCATGAAGACTGATGGTACGCGTCAGGCTACTCTGCAAAATGCTGAGATTGAGAAACACAATGGCTGCGAAAGCCTTCCCTATAACGGTCTTGCTTGGCTTGCCCAAGTTTATGGTCGTGCGCATCCCACTGGTTTCCCAACCTCGGGTTCGGATCCTGAGCGGCCGGAGTACACATCACCAAAGCAGTTGTCAGATTACAGCTGTTCATGTCTGCCTCTTGTCCAGACTTTCATCGCTGGCATTCTGCAAAAATGCAGCGGGAGGAGGGGGGGTCGGGTTGTTAGGTGAGGATACATTCCGTTCCGCCCCTGCTGCAGCCGAAGATGCTGCAGGAAAGGCCCCTCGAAAGGAGCCTGGCCTCCCTGGCGTCGCGCTTTGATCCGGTTGCCCAGATCGCCTGGGATCAGGATTGGAGGACTGCTCCTTGGAGCTTGAAATGGCCAGGGCTGCCCTATTCAGGCGCTCGTTCCCTCGTTCTGTGCGGACGTATCTTGGGCCACGAACCTAGGCTGCGCGAAACCCTGGAACTCAAACCCGGAACCATCAACCCTGCACTCTCGGCGCTGAAACCCCCAGACCCTACAAAGAAAGCTAAACTCTAACCTAAAGCCAAAAAAGAACTAAACACCCTAAATCCTAAACCCTAGAGCCCCCAAGTAACCCAAAAC
Organism: Symbiodinium sp. CCMP2592; assembly: GCA_905221615.1. Classification (NCBI taxonomy): domain Eukaryota; class Dinophyceae; order Suessiales; family Symbiodiniaceae; genus Symbiodinium; species Symbiodinium sp. CCMP2592. The sequence continues at coordinate 1,120,272 of CAJNDT010000014.1, read as the reverse complement.
CATGAATAAACCCAAATCCTTAGCAAAGAACAAAAGCGTCAACCCAGACCCTAAAAAGTCCAAAACGCCAAACTGCCAAAACAAGGTGACAGCGCCTGTACGCGCCTATGCGTTTTTAGCGATTTCAGAATGAGGCGTTTTGCATGGATGCGCGCGAAACCACAGCGAGAGCGCAATGTCACAGAAAATTATGGTTCAGGCAGGTACGCGAAACACTAGAGGCTGGAGTAAACTTTGGGCCCAACTGCGTTTTCGCTCGGGTCTTAAGCTCATTTTTGAAGAGGCTGCAGAACAAAACTTTATTTGAGAGAGAGTTTCTGCTTAAAGTATTGACTTGTCCTAGGTCTTAGGTTAGACTTAGGGTTAAGGATTGGGTTTATGTTTGGTTGTACAAAGAGGCGAAAACGCTACAAATACCGGTGTTTTGCGCATGGGCGCAATATGAATGACGTTCTTATCCCCCCCCTCCCCATCCCCCCCCCACCCTCACCCCCACACCCCCCACCCCAATACCCTGAAACCTGCAAAAACGCATAGGCGCGTACAGGCGCCGTCACCCAAAACAAGTCCAAACCCTCAACCCCGTTCCCTAAACCCTCAAAGCCCTTGAAAACCCTACAAACCCTAAACCCTCGAAGCCCTTCAAAGCCCCCGTCGAAGCAAAGCCCTCCGAGTCGATTCCAGGCGCCGCCATCCATGAACTCCAGGGCCAGCCACACACACTTCCGAGGTGGGTCGAACCTCCGGGGTTTAGGGAAGTTTAGGGTTTAGTTTCGGGTTTAGGGGCTGAGCCTCTCGAATTTTGAGTGTGGGGTTCAGGGTTTAGGGTCGGGTTTGAGCTGGGGATGGAGACGTTTGAGTTCTAAATTCATGGCCATCCTGATGTACTGAGTTACTGAGAGCTGTTTAGAGTTTAACTAGGTCTTGGGGAGTTGAACTATACAGATCTTGGGTCGAGTTATCATTAGAATCTATCAGTGACGGATTAGAATCGGTTGGAGACCTGCATGACGGGGATTCTCCCGATACCAGGCACTTCTTGCATCATACGAAAATACAAACAGTTCCTTTCTGCTCGGACACTTGGTATGGTCAAGCGTGGGCGAACGGGAGCTTTTGATAAGCTTCGAGCCACCCAGCTCTAGGACATGTTTACAAGTGGTTTAGGGCTTTAGGGTTTAAAAGGGTTTAGGGTTCTTGCAATACAGACAGGTGGCGGGAAGTCTGGTTTTGGGTTGCCTGTTTCCAAACTGGGGTGAGATTCAGTTAGATGCCGTCCAGGGGCTGCACATCATGGCATGTGACAATGTGGGGATGTCGAAGACGCTGCATCAGCTGAGCCTGCGATCAGCCGAAACGGAACGAAACCATTGTCCTGTCTCCTTGTTCTATTTCCGTAACCCTGCGTGCATTGAGAGTTCGGCAGAATCGTGGAAGGCCAACACCAGACTGCGCACACATCAACCTTGGGCAATAACTAAACCTAGCAACCGCATATCATGCATGACGACACGAACACACTTTCGTTTACATATTCTCAGGTATGACTTGCCATCCTGCATGGGCCCCAACTGGGCTTTTTAAAGCAGCGTCCAACGACAGCTTTCATAGCCATGAACATATGTACCTTCCCTTAGGCAAACACTGTTCTGAGATCACTGCATGTCTTGAAAGACGCGAGTCAAAGCAGCGTATTTCATGCAGCACCATGTATTGAGCATGCTTTTTGCACGCTTGCCAATGACATCTTGTGCTGTGCTCCACAGTGCACTGTCCTTTCTGCCCACGACAATTCAAACTTGTTTTAGCACCTTGGTTCTCAATTCTGTCCACGGCTTAGTTGACCTTGTAGGACATTGACCGCGAAAGGCTGAAATGTCACTCAGAAGGATAAGCAGTGGCTACCAGTAACGTACTTACTATTCTTGGTATTGTTACTATCACTACATACCAGTACCGTCACTTCTAAATCATTACTAAACCATCGCTATCAGTATTACGGTACTCATTACTACTGATACTGTTACGTTTTCGGTCAATGTCGTCAATTTTATTTTTGTTACTTTTTTCTGCTTGAAATAGTACTACTACTGCTTCTAGCACTTCTAGTCTTACTGTTCCTGTTGTTACCACTATTATTTTCGAACATTACTCCTAGTTCATGCTGAGATGAAGGGCTTAGGGATTTTTTCTTGTGGTAGGGCCTGCCGCACCCCGTAATACTTACTTTGTAAGACTGGCTACAGCATTGCGAAGGGTGATGGAAGCGGCCTCGGCCAACGTCGTGTCGGCTGCTTTGGCCGCCTCATCGTCGTCCAGGTGGTCACAAGGCACCAGCTTCAATGCAAACCTGGGCGACAATTTAGGGCTTCCCCCAAACTGTTTTACAAGCATAGGGTTTATGGGCTCGCAACTCGGGGAAGCCAGATGAGGTCTCACGCTTGGGTTGGGATTTACTTAAGCCTTAGCCGTCAGACTGTGACAGTGTGGTGACAGTTCGGATGACGTTCGTAGATGGAATCCCGCCCACGAGCTTCACAGAGACCGAGGCGGAAGAGAAACTCATGTGGGCGGCATGGAAAAGGTCCAAGACATTACTGCGCGTGATTTCGGTCGCCGCGCCTAGTCCACGGAGAGTTCGGGCCCGGAGGCTGGAGGCTCTAGAGGAAAACAGAAAGATCACAAACCAAACACTCGAGCATTGATTTCAGTTCACAGCTGAAAGATCACGACCAGGTATTGAAGTATGGGGCTGTGCGAAAGGTCTCAAAGACCGCATTAATCATCCAGGTTTTAGGTTCCTGCGACCCGGGTTTCCAAGAGAAAAGCCAAGTGTCTGCTGCAGGGCAGCGGTCTGAACAAGAAGCCTCGGGTGTGGCTTCCATGCAGTTTTGCTGAAGAGCTGATGGGGCAGTAGCGAGCTCTGCAAAAGGGCAGCATGAAGCGCTCGGCTTACGGTAACCGGTCATTCAGATCTGTCCACCCACAGCCGAGCAACACAACACCAAAGCTACCGCGACCAAGAAGTTGCTTGACCTCGTAGTCTCCGATCCGCTCACCGGCGTGAGCAAACATCGCCCGAGCGCATGCTGCTCCGATGGCTGCCCATGGCTATACGGCCACTAGGACGTCTACAGGGCGCACCATGAAGGATGAAGCTGTATGCTACCCACTGGCTTGCATCTTGATGCAAAGGCGTCCTGCACATGTACATATGGTCTTGTGTTTCCTGACAGCACGTGCTCTGACCGCACGGTTCGGGTTGCACGAGTCTAAGCCTTAGGCCTTATACTCTTATGGCTAGACGTTCCATGTGTACAGGCCCGTGTGTCTCGAAATGGGAGTGGGCCTGCCTGAGCAGCAATGCTGCCACCAAGACGCAGAGTCGCTTGCTCGGACCCAGAGCACGGGACGCAGAGTTGCAGAAATTTGGGACCCGAAAATCCAGCGATACGCACTAGCATCTTCATCATACAGGAACGCCCGAAGACCTTCAAGCTGGCGGAAAGTCTTCTACACCACCGACGCTCTGACACTCCCCAGCGCTTGAGACAGTGCCCCGGGCCTCGCCGTGCCGCAGCAGCGCAGCCGAGTGCGAGAGGGTCCAGGCGCCATGAGCAAAAGAGAGAGAGAGAGAGAGAGAGTCCTAATATGGTACCCTAAATAGTAGGGTTCTCATTATAAGGACCCCAAAATGGTGCTGGCGCTTTTTCTTGAAATTCCTTTGGAAAGGGATGTGGTTGCGCTCTCACACCCGAACTCGGCCAGAAGAGGTTCCTGGCCCTAGAACTGTCCGGCTGCCTCGTCTTGCAAGCAATCAATCCTGAATCATGGACTAGGGACCGATAAACTGAGTAACGAAGCCAATCCAGGCGAGCCGTCGCTGCCGCTGCCTCATCCGGTCCCTCACTCTGCAGCTGCGCAATCTCTTCTAGCAAAGAGCAACCATATCAATATCAGTAACTTAGTAACTTCAATCAAACCGAGCACTCGCTCTGCTCTGCAACTGAGATTGTCGGACAAATTGTCGCTGGACTTCTCCATCGCTATCCTTTCTCTCAGTCGGTCACTTCATCGGAACAGTATAAGGATTAAACGCCGGCACATGAACAAAACTCTGCTCGAAGGCGAGGCTTTACGTTTGTAGCGCAGCCAGAATCTTGCATCAAATACAGTGCCCGAGCAAAAAGAGATTAAAGCCCCCGAGATGAATTCGGTGCCAGTGCTTAAGACTGGCCTTGGAAAAGAGGCCGGCCACCTGATCTCATCGCAGTTGGCTTCACCTGGCCTAACGATAGGCTGGGTTGTAGTCTCCACGAATCTGATGCTCTATGCTGCAGCCATAGGCCAACTCGATAATCGTACCCTTGTGACCGCAGGAGCTGGGCCAAGCGATCACACTTGCATGCCTCATGCCGCCTCCACCCATGGCTACCGAGAAGACATTCGGCCAACCGTTGACAAAGATAGCCTTGCCATGGCATGGCAGGCCTCCGCTGCGCCATCCGCTTTTGCCACAGACCCTCTTCTCGAGCTTGTGTTTGAGGCTAGATCCATAACCTGCGTAGGAGACGAAGTGGATGTGGAACTGGTTGATGCTGCGGTGACCCGGCGGGTTCACGATCAGGGCACAGTGGCTGCCGCCGCAACGCGCGTGAGCTGCGTCCATGCCGTTGTTGTAGTAGCCGACGTTGCCACCGTTGACGTCTTCGATGCCTCTGCCACTGCCCCAAACTTTGTCTCCACCCTGGGACCAACCGGCAGCCACTTTGACCGCGGCAAAGTTCTCGGCACCAAGCAGGTCGCCCTCCGGATCGATGGAGTCACCGTCCTCGTGCTCCTCCTCCTTCGTAACGCTGTCCGGGTTCACCTTGTTCTTCTCCTTCGTAGTGTTGCCCGGGAGGGCCGTGCTGTTCTGCTGGAGCGCGTGCAAGGCACACGTCCCCTCAGGGCACGCATCCAGCGCCACGGCTTCCGAGAGCTGCGCTGCCTTGTCGGGAGAGGTGGCCCCAGCCAGGACCGAAGCACCAAGCACGAGGAATCCGACGATCATGGCTATGGCGGCTATGGCGGCTATGGCTGGTGGCTACGGGTCTCACAAAATTTCTTAGCTTTTTTTGCCACGGGATTGTCTCATGCCGGTCCAACGCAAGAAGGCATCCGACCATCGCGGAGGATGAGCACCTCAAATTGCAAAGCGGGTCAGGGCTTCATGTTGGGCAGCTTGTCTCTGCAGCGCGCAAGTCATCTGCGCGACCACGTCTTGCCCGCCTCTACCTGGCACTTGAGCTTCTTTGAAGCTTACTGCCTGAGATCTGGGCCTGCCACGATCTCGGGAATGATGTCGCTAACAACATGGACAAGCTGGTCTTTGTTTCAGACGACCGTTTGTAGCGCACTGTCTATCTTGTCCCCATCTTGCCGAATACAAAGCTCTATCATTGGCTGTGTGTGCTAGCCCTGGGCGCACGGGTCCGTTTGCGTTGCGCTATATTCAGTTACCAAACAAACATACAAAGCGCAAAACTGCGAGCGTGTACCTGTGTCTGACTATCTACACGTCGTGACCATGAGGCCCAGGTCCCGCAGACCACGCCACAGACCCAAAGGGTCCTAGGTACCTTTTTGATCATAATAGTAACTCCTAATATATAGACCCTACATTCTACTATAGAGGTCCGTGGGACCCTTTGGGAGAAATGCCTCCAGCTAAGCTGACACACTGCGCCCCAGAAGCCGAAGGAAATCCTGTACACGGCCTGTCATGCACGGCGGCGAATTACAGACTGCTCAAGATTATATAACAGTATTTTGGTTTGGGCCGTATCTTAGTCTTAAGATTCTCGTTTGGAGTAAACAGGTCGGAAAACCTCATTGAAATGCCATCCACCTCCTCAGCTGTGACAGTTCTTTCAGAACTAGCTTCTCTCTAACGTCCGGAAGCTGCCGCTTCGTCCGCCATCGCCTGGATTCAGCTCACGGAAGGTCAGCGAGCCCGGTGCAAACCGAGTACTCAGCGGCAACAAGAATCTACCATTCCAGACCCCAAATCCGAGCAGAGGGGGCGGAAGTGCGGCAACAGCAGATGACTGGGTCAGAGCAGGCAAGTAAAACAAATATTTCGCCAGAAGCGAGCGCAAACTCACATCACTGATTCCTCGCACATACACAGACACACACATAAGTACATACATACAGTTACATACATACACATACATGAATAAGCATGTAGACATATGCAGATGTAGGCAACGCCGAAGACCGCAGGCCTCCACGGCATCCAAAACCTCTGCGACGGCGCTCTGCTCATCGAAGCTGCTCCAAGCCTTGAGGTCCTCTTTGGGAGCGGCTTTGGGCTTAGGGGTTTAGGGTTTTTTCCCCACCGGGGGCTCAGGGTTTTTTTTTAGGGCTTGACCGGGCCATGCTGACTATACTACACGTGCACATGCAAGATCACGAGATGTGCGAACATCGATGGAGAACGACGACATGCAACACATCGACATCCTCTTAAGTTCTAGGCACTCAAGATATTGATGAAGTGTCGCTTCATTGGTCTTGCAGTCTACGTCCCTCTCAGACTCTCGCTGTCAACTACGACGCAGCTCAGCTGCAGCTGCATGCTACGATTAGAGAGATGACAGCAGCAGTCGGGGTTTGTCACGGCGTGCCAAGGCCATGAACTCCGAAGGAAGCACGAGCCTGGCCTCTGTGTTTCCGGAGCGCTCCACAGGTTCCTCCTCCTGATCCGGGGGATGCTTGGCTGTCGATCTTTTCAGCCACGACTCCCACTTCCCAAAGCTGAAAGACAGTCGCTTGTGACCTGCTCGGATATCCTTCGCGGCGCCGACTCGTCTGCGGCCTGGGAAGGACAGCTACAGAAAGAACGGCAGAACCGCACACACAGTCCCTCTACTATCTGCCCTATTCGGGGCCAGCCTTCGATTCTGCCACCATGACAAGCCCGGCCAATACACGTGCCACGGTTTGGACGTTGGCATCGTCGGTGTGCTCGCTCTCGACGGCCTGATGGAGGTCTAGGTATGCCTCCAAAATCACCCAAACTACCAAACTTTGAAGACATGTTGACTTTCCGACCTCATGCTGGATGCTGTCGCGGGCGGCTTCCTTGACGCTGCAACTTCGTTTTCGAAAAACACACAAATTTCACAACAGCTTCCAGCCTCCACATGCACCAGCGAGCCAACGTCCGACTCTGCTGCCGTGACGAGCCCGGCCACTACGCGCGCCACGTCGGCTCGCTCGCTCGCAGCGGCCTGACGGAAGTCTCGGTTGCTTCTCTGCGGGACCTTCTCCTCCTGCAGCTTGCTGTCGTAATACTCCGAAGAAGGTCAGCCAAGCTTGCGGGACCACTTCGCATACAGCTACACAAACATTGACATACGGGAACACCTTTGATTGCTCATCATAGCTGTCGGTGACACGGGCTGGCTAGTCAACACTCTATCCCATGACTGGCTGGTCCATCTCCGCGCTCCGACCGCAAGGCAGCAACCCGAGACAAGACAGCACAAGCCATGGAGGCAACTTGGGTAAAAGTTAGGGGATTCATGGTGAGTTTCTTTGCTGCTGACACCGGTTCACCACAGCTCAGCACTCCGGCTCCTGACACGCGCCGACAGCCCATGCAACATCATGATACACAAATCCTCCAGAGAGAGAAGCTATACCAAAAGCTGGAAGCCAAGCAAAAGAAAAAAGAACAAACCAAACTTTGGAGTCGGGAGGCATTGCTTTTCCCCAGCTCATGCTGGAGGCTGTCGCTGGTGGCCTCCTTCAGCTTCATCGCGAAGCTTTCGGCAAAAAAACAGAACTTCAGGACAGCTTCCTGCCTCCGCATGTACCAGCGAGCCAACATCTCGCTCCGCTGCGGTGACGAGACCGGCCAACACGCGTGCCACCGTTTGCACATTTGCATCGTCGGTGTGCTCGCTCTCGACGGCCTGGCGAAAGTCTGCATGCCTGCACCAGCAACATGCAGTTCTGAAGGCATGTTGACTTTCCGACCTCATGCTGGATGCTGTCGCGGGCGGCTTCCTTGACGATGCAACTTCGTTTTCGAAAAAACACACCAAGTTCACGACAGCTTTCAGCCTCCACATGCACCAGCGAGCCAACGTCCGACTCTGCTGCCGTGACGAGCCCGGCCACTACGCGCGCCACGTCGGCTCGCTCGCTCGCAGCGGCCTACCGGAAGTCTCGGTTGTTTCTTTGCGGGACGTAATACTTTAAAGAAGGTCAGCCAAGCTTGCGGGACCGCTTCGCATACGGCCACACATACATAGACCCTGATCACAGTCTCAAGCTGAGGGAACACCTTTGATTGCTCATCATAGCTGTCGGTGACACGGGCTGGCTAGTCAACACTCTATCCCATGACTGGCTGGTCCATCTCCGCACTCCGACCGCAGCAACATGCAGTTCTGAAGACATGTTGACTTTCCGACCTCATGCTGGATGCTGTCGCGGGCGGCTTCCTTGACGATGCAACTTCGTTTTCGAAAAAACACACCAAGTTCACGACAGCTTTCAGCCTCCACATGCACCAGCGAGCCAACGTCCGACTCTGCTGCCGTGACGAGCCCGGCCACTACGCGCGCCACGTCGGCTCGCTCGCTCGCAGCGGCCTACCGGAAGTCTCGGTTGTTTCTTTGCGGGACGTAATACTTTAAAGAAGGTCAGCCAAGCTTGCGGGACCGCTTCGCATACGGCCACACATACATAGACCCTGATCACAGTCTCAAGCTGAGGGAACACCTTTGATTGCTCATCATAGCTGTCGGTGACACGGGCTGGCTAGTCAACACTCTATCCCATGACTGGCTGGTCCATCTCCGCACTCCGACCGCAGCAACCAGAGACAAGACAGCACAAGCCATGGAGGCAACTTGGGCAAAAGTTAGGGGATTTCCGGCTTCCAAAGCCGCCGAAAACGGTGGAACACCACAAACCGGCTCCTGACACGCGCCGACAGCCCATGCAACATCATGATTCATGATACATAAATCCTTCAGAGAGAAGCTATACCAAAAGCTGGAAGCCAAGCAAAAGAAAAAAGAACAAACCAAACTTTGGAGTCGGGAGGCATTGCTTTTCCCCAGCTCATGCTGGAGGCTGTCGCTGGTGGCCTCCTTCAGCTTCATCGCGAAGCTTTCGGCAAAAAAACAGAACTTCAGGACAGCTTCCTGCCTCCGCATGTACCAGCGAGCCAACATCTCGCTCCGCTGCGGTGACGAGACCGGCCAACACGCGTGCCACCGTTTGCACATTTGCATCGTCGGTGTGCTCGCTCTCGACGGCCTGGCGAAAGTCTGCATGCCTGCACCAGCAACATGCAGTTCTGAAGACATGTTGATTTTCCGACCTCATGCTGGATGCTGTCTCGCCCTCCTCCTTCCTTGGCAAGGCAACTATGTTTGGGTGCATTCGGATGAGCAAATAAACAAAGAAGCTCAGGACAGCTCCATGGGGGAGCCAATGTGCGGCTCTGCTGCTGTGAGAAGCCCGGCTAGTACACATGCCACTGCGTGGACATTTGCATCGTCGGTATGCTCGCTCTCCACAGCCTCACGGAAATCTGCTTGTCTAGAATGCGAACCAACTGAAGAAAAGTTGTCTGCCCCACCTCATGCTGGATGCTGTCGCTTGCTGCCTCCTTCACAACAGGACGTCTCGGACCACTGGGAGACAACAAATCGAAGCTCAAGACGGCCTCCTGAGAGCCAACGTCCGACTCTGCCGATGTGACGAGCCCGGCCAGCACGCGTGCCACTGTTTCGACGTTCGCATCGTCGGTGTGCTCGCTCTCCACAGCCTGACGGAAGTCTGCGGCTCTCAATTCTGTGCCAAGCATATAAAGCTTTGGGATCCCCACCTCATGCTGGATGCTGTCGCTCGAGGCTTCCTTGACAAGGCGACTTCGGTTTGGGCTGCTCGGAAACAGGAACCGAGCTTCTTGACAGCTTCCTGCCTCCAGCTGCCCCATCAGGGAGCCAACGTCCGATTCTGCTGCCGTGACAAGCCCGGCTAGTATTCGTGCCACCGTTTGAACATTTGCAGCGTCGGTGTGATCGCTCTCCACAGCCTGAAAGAGGTAGTGAGAAAGCCTGTTGAAATATCTGTCCAACACTTCACATTGCACATCGAAGGCTTCGTGTACCACACGACTACATGCTGTAAGAGACTCTGGCAAGCATGATCTGATACATGGTTTGGTTTGCAGCGGTGACCGGTCAGTCGGTCACGAAATCACGGACCCAGGACCGACCTAGGAGGAAAACTAACGTATTCAAAGTGAAACTACGGCGCAATGTGCGAAAGAAACGGACCAAGTACAGAAAGAAGGCGAGACAAACAACACATGACAGCATGCAGTAACCTTTGCAAGGTTCAGCACCTACAAGTCAACACCCGCCAGACACAGGTATATACACACACAAAAAGCGCACGTATACACACAAATGATCACAAATGCATATGTATATATATATATATACGCATATACATACATACATACATACATACATTTTAGCACTCGCTCTCGGCAAAGCAGGCGAGGTGTGGGGCGATCACAACGTTTCTGGAGAGAGACAGGCATACACATACACACACATACTTGCTCGAAAGTGTACCCAGGTGTGCCAGCACAAGACTTGCATCTGGTCCTGCATTTAGCGACAGCTGCCAACCTGCTGGAAGCGAATCAGACATTACATACCATACGGAAGCTTGCCTTGGCATCTATGATTTCAAAAACAGTTCATCAAATTCGACCATGCAGAAGACAATGCTATGTTTGTTCTCGGGACTCGTGCGCTTGGCTGCATGGCGTATTGGATGGCGTTGCACGATAACTTCAACGGAGAGAGGGTGCATGTACCCACATGTAGAACAATGTAGAACGTGTCCCACCTCGTGCTCTGGGATGCTTTCTCTCCTGGAAGATTCGTCCTTGGATCCACTGCGGCCACATCATGTGTGTAGACTTGTGAAGACTTACCGCTATGCGGTGCCGGCGAGTATGGTTATGACACATATAATGTCGCCGCGGGGCGGAGAAAGCACCAAGCAGGCCAGCCAGGGCACTCGCTACCATATTCGTGGCGACGTCCTTCGCAGGTTATAGCACCAATGACATACACGTAGCGTGATCTACGGTGACTTGTGCATCCTCGTGTTCTTGTATGGCCTCCTGCAAGTCAATGTCCGCTGCACCCTGCAAAGAGAAGGCAAGGCTTCTACAACTGCGGCTTACGTGGTGATTCCGTCTTACAGTGCCCAACGGAACAGGGAGCAAACCCCGAATGCAAGGCCAGAAGCAGCCGTAGGTGTACACCACCACACGAACGGTGCGCTTCGGAGGTTTGCTCTTGCCCCTGCCGCTCCTGAACTTGATCTTTTCGAGACCGTGCGATACAGGACGAAAGTAGTCCAGCAACCATCATCTCCAGCTTTTGACCGGATATTCAGCAGCAGCATCAGCAGCAGCATGACACATCTTGTGTTTGTCCGCTTGCCCAAGTTGCAACCAGACACCTGCCTATGCGCCATAACATCACATGACCAACAGCCCTTTCATGGTCAGGCAGTCAGCTGCATAATCTGCACCACTGGCATCAATGCCTATGAAGCCCTTCGGCCAAAGTTTCATAGCAACGGCTTGGAAAGTGAAACAAGCATCGACATCAGCTGGGGTGATGGTCACCAGTGGCACTACCGGACTCAGATATTGATTGGCAAGGCTTGGCTCTATGATTGTGCCTCCGCCTTTAGCCCGGCACCCTCTGTCAGGTGACGGTGACCCGGCCTCGGCAGCTTTCCGCGCGTCCACGGCTTCCAGGTGGGTCACCAGAGCGCTGGCCACCAGATCCTTTTGTGACTCTACGGCCTCCAGATGAGTCACCAGGGCATTGGCAACCAGGTTGATGTCCGCCGCTACCCTTTCGGCATGGACGTCCTGGGACAGGTTGTTGAGCGGCTTTAGCGTGCTGCTGATGCCTACGTAGACTCTCCAAACCACAAACCTGTATCGGTCGGAGTGGTTAACCACAAACATGCGGCCTTCTTGACTTCCGAACAACGGAAACCGATTGAGAGAGAGACGGAGAGACAAACCACGCACACAAACAAATTGTTTACGTATGTATATACGCCACGCAGGCAGGCAAGCATGTATACATATCTTATAATTATACGTGTGGATATATACGTACAAACATGCCGCGCTGTGCATAAGAACTTCAAACTCTACAAGGGAGGGCTTCGGGCTACAAGTGGGCTTGCAAAGTGTGGGCTTAGACATTCCGCAAGAAACCAATGTACACCCCCGAAACCGTTCCAACAAATAGAAAACCAAAACCCTGATACCACAAACCCTGCACGCTGGACTACAAGGCCCACAATGAGCCCTGTAACGTCCTCCACATGTTTCGCCAAGGCATGCGCCACTCGCAGGATAAGGCCGTCGCTGGCCCTGGATGCACTTCGACGGCTTCGTGGGGCTTTCTGAAACGGACGTAAACGGGAAGAGAAGGAGAGAAGAGAGACACAGAGAGGGCGAGAGAGAGAGCGACAGAGACACGGAGACACGGAGACACGGAGAGACGGAGAGACGGAGAGACGGAGAGACGGAGAGACAAAGACACGGAGAGACAGACAGCTCACACTCGGACAACATACGGTTTACGGTTTAAGACTTAGGTTGTCAGCTTCAGGGTTTGGGGTGGTATAAGATTTAGGCTGAGGGTTTTAGGGGTTTAGTATCATCTTACAGGCTGGATTTGTGCAGTTCCACAGCGCCAGCCCAACAAAGCACCTGGGGGCTCCCAGTAAGCATCCGGGGTGGAGCGTGGCTTTGACATGATCCTGGCAAAATCCCAGCAGCTCTGGCAAGCCCAAGACACCACACGCCCCTTCCACCTTCACAATTGTTCCCAAAGTCCCAACCCTTCCCGAATCTCGACACCACCGCAACGCAAGAGGTCGGGACCAAGTCCCGACTGCCCAGAACAACACAACACCCGAAAGGCCCTATGCCCTAGTCTCTAAACCCAAACTCAGTAACTTCCCGACCCGCCGTTGGCCTGTCGCTCTGCGCAGCACGGCGGATCAGGGCCGCTGTGGCCCAAGACCTGGTCAGGTGGGTTGGGCTGTTCTGTGAAGTTTAGTTTGGGGTTTGTGCCACCCGCCCAGCTCACCAGTCTCACCGCAGGGAACACGCTACGATCAGAGGGTCGTAGAACACATGTAAAGCTACAAAGACACCTGGACCCCGTGTTGACACATGTTGATTAAGCTCCAGCCGGCTGCCATGAGGCTTTTATGTCGTGACTCCAAAGTCTAAACCCAAAGGAAAGGTAAGAGGCCGGCCCATCGAACCCTTTTGAATTCTCGAAGCTGCTTCATGCCAGCTCGAACCCCAAACCTTGATAGCGGAACCAGGAACAACAACAAACTTCAAACTTCCACTTTTGGACTTCAGGGTTTTGGGCTGTGGGGGTCCGCAAATTAACTCGCATGCTTGCTCTTCTGGTCATTCTCATGGTGCTGACTCCTAGGCGCACTGCTTGTTTATCTTGTCTCCTGTTAATGGATGCGCCTACGACATCTGCTGGCAAAAAGCGTGTCTGGATATTGTCGCCGTTGCTAGCTAGCTGGCTTCATCGCCTAGCCTTTGACTTAGTGTTGCTTCCACCATGGGTTTAGGGTGCGGATCGAAAGTCCCACGGGCCGTTGCCTGTTCGCTTTGGCGACGTCAAGGGCAGTGTGGCCACGTGCATTACGCACGAAGGGATCGGCTTTGGCAACAAGCAGAACCTGCCGCAATACGTCGTTTCCACGAGTCTTTCTAGAAGTGCACGCATCACCGGGTACGAAATGTCATCATACGAACCGATTGCTTCAGTTCGAGTGCTGCTGAAGTTGTGTCTGATTCTGATTCTGTTGTTGTTGCTGCTGTCGCCGATGCCGTTGCTAATGATGTTTCTGTTGCTGTCGCAGTTGTTGTTGTGGTGGCTAGCACTGAGATTGCGTTCTGCGGCTGCTTCATGTTCCCAATTCCAGGTCGCTGGAAGGGAAGAGCATCTGTACTGTCTGGGTGCTACTGTAACATCTATTGTGACAAGTCGCGACAACGAGTATGATGGGGAACCGGTAACGGCCACAGGGTGTCACAACTACCGGCTTTTTCGAAGCGTGCTTCTCTGGATCCTATGGCCCACGCAAACATATTTTGTGGCCCTGAAAATAGCATCAAAGAGATGGTAAGCAGCTTGGCGAGACAGGGTTGCATGTTCAACTGATCGCCTGATCGGTAGAATCGGTGATGCTTCAAAGATCTTCAAAGCATGACTTGCTCCCACCCTCTCTCGCAAGCGGAGCCTAAGGTAGGCAGAATCGAACAAACTATTCAGTGACTATTCCAAACCCATCGAGCTCGTACCTGAGAATCGAAGATCATGCAAAGCGTCACCTATCATAGTGAGCGTGCCGCTCGCTCAACTCATCGTGACCAAAAACGTATTGTAAATTAGAAAAACGAGGGACCTGCGTAAAGTCGCAGTGACAAACCGCAGGGAGCCCCTTGTACTCTTCGCCTGGGCAGCGGCGCGGCAATTGTGCCGCCCAGCGGCATGCAGAGGCCACGTCTCACAGGGAAGTTGTTTCAAGAACTTAGCTGTGTTTCCGCAAAAAGCTTGCGGATCATTGCTTGGCACAGTGGGCTCGATTCTTCCTGGTCTACGGCTTGAAGGTTGGAGCGGGGCGCACTTTGGGATATGAAGAAGAATCAAGAAGTGAGTCGCTCCAAGCCCTCAGCCACTGACGACGAATGTCACATAGAAAATCCCCGAGCCCGACCCGACCAACATAGCTTTGCTCGCCTCCCTGGAGGACGTCAGCGGCTCGGAGGGTGCGAGCCCTGCTTTCAGCAGCGCCTACAATGGCATCAAGGGCACTAGTCAAAGAACCGGCTAAACCCAAATCCGTCTCTGCTAAGAGCCGCGACGAAGGGCAACAACGTGAGAACCGATGATTTGAAGTACCCTCTAAACTCTAAACCCGCTAAACCCTAAATCCTAAACCCTGAACCCCCTAAACCCTAAACACCATACCCCATGGCGGCTCGTCGGTTGGTGCCTGGAGGGCACTGAGGCACTGGACCCAGGGCACGCAGTTCTTGAGGATCCCCAAGTAGAGTCCTTCGAAGGGAGCCGGAGCTCAACATCGTTCTTGACACGGTTGAGGGAGGCTCCCGCTCAGGAATTTAGGGTTTAGAGCTCAGGGTAACTTTACAGGGTCGGGTTGCGCGAGCGCCTGCGAATGCTTGGGTCTGTGGTCTCGGCACGTCCCCGCCCCGGGCGCAGGCGGCCAAGAAATCTCCCATGAGCCCGCGCTCCGCCAGGACTGTGCTGACCTGAGACTTTGAAGGCTCCGGCGGGGTTTCGGATGTTTTTGTCTCTGCTGCTTGGCCCTACTTAGCAAGGACGAGCCCTCATTGCAGGGTAACTTCGAAGCAACTGTAGACGACGGCTTCACGTTTGTGAAGCTCATTTCAGCATCCCAGGATGTAGGGTGTCGGGTTTAGGGTTGAAGGGCGGAGCTTGTGAGCTGTCGTGATAACCATCACGGTAAGCCCTGGAAAATTGGAACATGCCACCCTGAGCTAATGTCAGTTTTATGTATTTAGTCAATTCAAGAGGAGACATCATGATGAGTCATCGGGGCGGCTCGAAACCCTGAATCTCAATCCCTAAATTCCCTAAATCCTGGTTGGCGTTTAGGATGGATTTAAGGTCTTATCGGCGCCACACTCCGGCCTTACATGTTTTCAACACAGCTGGAGCCATTCCTCGACGCCCCCCAAATTCGAATTTTGCTTTCTCACAACTCGACACAGCCAAAGGAGGTGTCTTGATCCGTACTCTTGTGTGGTGCATTGCAGCTTGCGGTCCCCAATCTATGCTTCAATCCAAAACCTTGGTTGCTGCACTGGCCCTATGGTGGAGACCACGACTGCTAACGTGTGACTATTGCTGCTTCTGTTGCGACCAGAACCGCCATGATCACTGCATCACTACGAAGTCCACCCCTCAACCTCAAGAACCATCTCTGTTCAAGCGGCCAGTGCCATTCGCGGTTGCGCCTGGCAGGGGATTGGCTCCAGTTCTTGGAGCCCTTCTGCCGTAATTCTGTCCCAACAGCACCGGGATATACCGGGATACTATGTTATTCAAACGCCCCCTACATTCGCCCCAGCCCCCGACTCTTCCACCTCCCCCTCCCCTCCCCGGATCTCACCGCACCCGCGGCCACGTTCGTCATTTTATTGGGCCCTGCACCGGCGACCGGACCGAGGCGGACGACACGAAGCATTTGCAATTGCATTTCTAAGACTCTTAAGCTTCAGTTGTTATTTCAGGTGGTGCGTGCTGCTACTGCCGATGCCGGACACGGATGCAAGGTCACGGCTTAGGCTTTGCAGTTGAAACTTTCTGGCTTCTGCTTAGGCTTGTAAATTTTTGGAGGCGAAACCTGGCAAGAAGTCTTTGCTGTCTGCTATGCATCTTCAGACTGCCATGCACTGAACACATCCCCACAAAACTTTTGTAGACAAAGTCCTCTCAAGGTCCCTTCTGCGAGACTCCGCTAGCCCGGTCCTCGTCATGTGGGAAGCCTCCACCAGCCTCAACCTCGCACTGCCAACGCGACCCTCCATCACATTCCAAGATTCTCCCACATCCCCAATTTGATCAACATCGCCCTTGTCTTCATCTTCTTCGTTTTTACCATTCATCATCATCTTCCTGAACCTCCTCATCATCTTCATCATCTTCAGTTGTACAGTCACCGTCAACGCCGTCGATGACAGCTTTATCAACAACGGCAGCCCCGGCATGATTAGCATTGTGATCTGTGCTGGTTCCAGTGTTAACCCTTGCAGCATGCCAAATCACAGTGCTTCCTACAAAGATGCCTCCGTGCTTCTTCTATCATCTACCATTGCCACCACCACGACCACTGGCACCTCCAATGCCAAGACGACAACGCAGTGACTCAAACCGAGCGGCCAGGAAGGCCACCAACTCCGACCAGTTCTCACGCTCCAGGAGCAGATGCAACGGCTGGACCGCCGCATCGCCCTCCTTGGACTCTCTCGCTCTCTGGGTAGCGGCCTTCGGTCGATTTGCTCTTTCGTGCTTAAGGGGCTTTCTTCCGGAAAGAGATGCGCGGCAAGAGCTGCACGGTGCCACGCCGCCGGAAGACGGGATCTACACCCACCGCCCACCCGCGACCTCTACATGGGATTTTGGAGAGTCAGGAGCATGTAGACATGTCGCGAGATCTCCCGTCAAACCAGCTTAAGCCCCCGAATTTTCGAGTCAGGCGCCAAAGGCTTCAGTACCACACCAGCGTTCAACACAACCATCGCATTCCCCTAGGTCCCTAGAACTCTAAACTCAAACCTACCCCCTAAATCGACGAAATGAATCCTAGATCTCCTTGCTCCTAAAGCCCGACTGCTAAACCCGCGTCCAAGCTTCCCAGTGGTCATCCTGCGGAAGGAGCAGGCACTGTGCCAGAAGCGAGCGCCGTCTGTGGGCCTCCTGGCCTGCTACCTCCAGCAGATCGCACCTGAAGGGCTCAGGGGTGTTAGGGTTAGGGTGGCAGGGAAGTTTAGGGTTCAGGGTATTATTTGGACTTAGGGAAGTGCAGGGTTTAGGATGCTAGGGTATATAGGGTTTAGGCTGTAAGGGTTTAGGGTGTTCTTTATTTCAAACCGCCCCTGTTGTCCTGCCAGGTAACTGTTCCGGCTAAGGGTTTAGAGTTTAGAGCTCACAAACAGAACCCCGGCCCTGGCGGCGGCTCGGGGTGTGTTCTGACATCCATATCGAGTCATGAACTGTTTCTTCCTGGATGCTCAATGCATACCCTGGGCCAGAAAATGTTCAAGAGCTGCCTAAGCTGAAACTGCTCTACCGCTACGAGTCATCTCCCCACAAATCCCGTGCAAACGTTCGGCATCTCAGACCAGCTACTGTTGCAAGTGCCTGAGCGATCAGAGCAGGAATTGTGTTGGTACATCCTGCAATGACTGCTGAGGGATCACCAACGAATCAGGTGGAACAGGCTAGATCGGGTGAGGAGAGTCAGGCAAGTTTGGGGTTTGGGTGCTTTTTTGTTTTGCGGCAGCAAAAACTTTTGTGAGAGACGCTCGGCTGCAGGCAGTGCCCTTCACGAAGTAGATTTCCCGAAAAGCCGACATAACTTGCATGCCAAGCGCAGAAGTTTTTTGCTGTCTTTCTGGCTGAAATGCGCAGGAGGGGCAACACACCTCGACAGTGCAAGCACACTGATGCACGGCCCACGGCTTTTGCGGTTAACCGTTCATTTCCACCACAAATCACAAGACTCTCGAACGGCGTAACTGAGTCTCAAAGTGGCCCTGGTCCCGTAAGATGCTGTGGAAACTAGATCTGATCTACTGCGGCTTGCATTGCAACCATGCCGCAACACCATCGGAAGTGTCCAACCTTCCACGTCTTCCGTGAGAGCCTGGAAAGCCCGCGCGTGAGCTCGAGCTAGACTTTGCATCGCGATCAGTGACCGGATTCGGGGATCGGATTCGGAAGTTGACATCACTCCGAGCACCTAGAACTAGTCGCCTGAACGCCAAGCCCGAAAACTTGGACCCTTCACCCGAGAAGGTAGTCCCGAATAATCAAGGACCCAAACATGGAACACGGACCTCAGCAATCAGCCGGACCCTTGACCAAAATGCACAGAAACGCATCGTCAGATTGCAAGAGACTTCCACAACAGATGCACGCGAAAACCCTGAACTCCCCTTCCAAGTTCTTCACTCACTCTCGGGTCGGTTGGAGATGAAACTCATTTTAAAATCTGGCCCACATCGCAATCTTTCTGATTATGCGAGATCAGCCATTTTCGAAAAGCCACGATGATCAGAGGAGGCCAGTGCTTAGAGTTCAGGGCAAAATGGACAAGCCACTCGGTTTGACACTCACCTCGGCAATACGAGGCGAGGTCTACCACAGACGACTGGAGGCTCAGACGGACAGGGCGTGTACCTGTCCGTCTCGTTGTCATAATCGTAGGCCAACAACAGATAGTGGCTTAGACGTGGGACACCTGGCGGGACACCCAGTTAAGACTGGGCTCCTGCACTGAAACCTGCTTCGTGATAGTGATAGTAGTAGTAGTAGTTGTTGTTGTAGTCGTAGTAGTCACAAAGTAGTATGTGTGGTGGTGGTGACAGTGGTGGGGGTGGCGGCGGCGGCGGTCTCTCGATTGTCTTTGGTCGATGCCCTTCATGCCTCCGGCTGGCTGCTGATCTCTCGCAGAAGAAGCTGCCAGACCATATGGGCCTTGGTGTGCTATTTGGTATCAGACCCGTCATGAAGCAGCCCACGGCCACTTTTTGCAGGCTTAATCTTGCAGAAACTATTGGGGAACCTTGCTTCGTCATGTAAAATCATGTAGATGTGGCCAAGTAACGAAACTATGTTGAGTCAAAGAGCTCCGGAGTAGGCAGCCGTGAAGAGCAACGGAAATCCTCAGTGACCACGAGTCATGCGTTCCCCTCTCCTGTGAATGATGCCCGCATTTTTGGTGCCCCTGAACAGCTTTCCTCACAGAACAGGCCGGAGGCTAAAACGCCCAGCGAGTTACCACTTCGACGGCTCTCCAGATTGTGAATACAAGGAAATCAGAACGCAGTCGTTTCAGGCCAGTCCGAAGCAAGTTGCGATAGCAACCTGTTGCCAGCTTCTGCTGGAGCTCCATGGAGATGACGGAGGGATTGGGCTCTGCCCAGAGGCTCTTGGCTTTGACCTCATCCGTCACGTCGCAGGCTAACGCGTAACCCCCCTCACCCCTCCCATCTCCATGCCGTCATAAGCACACAGCCATTCTCCGGCCGGGGGACTAAAGAGGACAGCGCCGAAGCATCTCCATCTCGAACGGCCTTGCCAACCTGTTCGGGCTTCAGGTCTACGCATGAAGGTCGGACAAACGTTGCACGACCGTGGAAAGTCATGAGTGTCTATAGAACACAATCAGCGCTACACCATGCAAACCAAGTTTTTTGCAAAATCAAACTGGACGGGACAGTTTCTTGTCGCCCGTTGTGTCGTGAGCAGCCCATCTGACGCGAATGTGGTGTGAAAAGTGCCTCCTGGTGACATCTGACAATAGGTGCATGTCAAGATGCTGGAATAGAAATCCTTGCAATATGCATACTTCCATAACATCCTCATCAAGCCCTCGCCTGCGCCAGCACGACATTGTCATTTAAAGCAGATGCAGCCGGCGGCCCTGGTTGGCACCTTGGACATGTCATGCCCCACACCCTCATCAGATCCAAAAGCGGTTTGGCAGATGGTGGCCAGCACGAGCTCTCCCACACTGTTGTGCTCCCATGCCTGCCGACTTCGCTGCTCAATGTCTGCTCCACACATCTCCCCACAAGGTCTGTTGCTCAAGCGTGTCACGACGGATGTCTGCAGGCATGCTAGATCTCAGCGTGGCCATTGACGGCCGCCGGTGGTGCAGGCCCAGACTGCACTGCTCGTTTTAAGATTCCAAGTTGGATGCCGCTGAAGCACCGGAGCTCGTCTCTCAGCTGCTCCCGGTGGCTCTTGCGGCCTCGCAGCGGGCCTTGGAGCACCCGCGCGCGGCTCTGCCAGGGCGGCGGCTCCCCGAACTTTGCGGGTGGCCTTGGCACCAGCGCCGGAGGCTTGGCCGGCACCTCCAGGGCTTCCCGACGAAAGAAAACCGCGTTTGGCTCGTAGCAGCGCTGTTCAGCTTGAACCACAAAACGTGGCTTCCGCCGCATCACCCCAGCCACCCAGCCGCGCCTCCTCCGTATCCGGCAACCGGCAAGTCACGGCTTCCGGGCGTGAGAAGGGCCGGTGGTCGGCGCAGTAGCGGCCCTGGGTTTGAGAGACGTGCCTGGGCTGGGGGAAAGCCGGAGGCTGCGGAATCGGGAAGAGGCTTACAGTAACTGGCTACCTGGTTTCGGAGCCGAACGTGCGAGTAAGACCTGCTGCGCACGTCTATCTCTGCTCGGCTTTAGGCTTCAAACCTGGCTTCAAGACTCTTTCTTACCTGGCTTTGTACAAACTGCAGATGTCCATCTCCGTCTCCGCCGAACCTGAACCCATCCGTCTGAAGGACAGAGGAGCCCGCAATAAACTCTCTCTAGCCCAAAACGGGGAAGGAGCAAGACCACTATCACGATGTGCAAAATATTATCGTCATCATCATCTGTCATCGTCAGGACCCAAACCCCCCCCCCTCCTCCAAACCAAAAAAGAACGGACGGACCGGGCCAGGCAGCCCCAGGGCACCTCCCCCGAGGTGCACCAGCTGCACCAGCTCGGTCTCCCCGAGCCCAGGCTTCCCTTGATGCAGGTGGCTCAGGGCGCCTGCCAGCGCCAGGAGCCCTAAAGGGACAACCGGTCTATGGGGTTTAGAGTATTTCCATCTAAACCCCATAGAATCGGTGGGGTTTAGGGTAGAGGGGTACAGGGGGGGTTCAGGGTTCAGGGTTGAGCGGGACTGTGAGTTTGGTGTAGGCAGGGGGTGTATTAGTTTCCTTAGGAAGACGCCGCTTAGCGAAGAGCTCTTGGTTTTTTTGCAATTTTCATCGGAAAGGGAGAAGCATTTTGGCTTTTAGTCTATGTTGCCATGCAACGACGACTGGTTCGCACCATCGACCTGGCTCGTTTGAGATGGCTCAGGCACTGCTTTTTGGATGCAGGTCCGGAACTGAGGCAAGCCGGACTTCTACAACCTCAAGACTCAAGCCCCGATCGTCAAAAGCCGCCTTAAAACACTGTCTTGCGGGGGCCTAGGAACCAGAGGCAAAGTCGAACCGTGGTTCTTCAGAGGTTAAGCTAGTCAGCTTCAGCCGGCACACAATTGATCATGATAGCCTGATTACTCGTAGGGCCGTTCAAAATTCTCAGTACGCCCACTGCCACCTGACCCACTTCCCGAAACACTCTCGCCTCAAACGCTCCGTAGTCTTAACATCCCAGAGCTATAATAACCCTTAGGCTTAGGCAGCTAGTCAGCCACACTCTCTCTCTCTGTCACACAAGCACTCCATGCGTCAGGCCTACCCTATATAAATCTCCCTACACCCGCAGCCTCGCTCCACAGGTGTTGGGGCGTGAGTGCCTTGCGCTTTGCGGCCCGCCAGGCGGCGAAAGAGCTTCCCCGCCTCCATCTGGCTTTTCTTTATTTGAGCTCCCTGACTTAAGCGTTCTCGGGGTCGAAGTCAAGGCTGTTTGCTTGTTGAATGAAACTTCACGAAATCCCTTTAAGATTCGGGGCTTGGGGTTTGGCTTCGGGGTTAGGGCTCGTGGCTCGAGATGCACCGCCCGGCTCCGGCAGCGCAACCCCATCAAAAACCCAGCCGAATAAAACCCTTCGCCCACTTGCAGGCACCTCTTGGACATCCAACAGGCCGTCACCATTGGCATCAAAGGCCGTCAGGAGCTCGGCAGCGATGCCCTTCAGCTTCGCCAGGTAGCGGACGTGCTCTTCAGCACCTCCGTGCATATGTCACGCACAACCCGTGCGGAGAAGTGCTGAGGTCTTCATGGTCTTGTAGTGGGAGTAGTGGGCTGGTTGCATTCCCACATGGCCCTATCTTGCTGCGCATTCCCGGTATACTTTACATTGTTCATTTACACTTGACTCTGCAAGCTGGCATATACATGTTGACTTCGAGCCCGTGCAAAGCACGTTACATGCCCACATGTCGCATATTGGCGAGCATGTTCTACATTGATAAAGATGAGTTCTTGTTCTTGTCAGCATGTCTGAAAGTGTACCTGTGTGCACGTGTGCATGCATGCATGCAAAGCATCGCAGGCTGGCCGCAACATCAATGCAAAATTCGCCTCGGCCACGGCCGGTCAGAAGTTCCATACGGATTCCCTCTATTCCTCACCTCTTAATCCCCTCCCCACTGAACCTCCACGGCCCGCTGACGGCCCCCCCCCTCCTCTCTGTGAACCCATGAGTTTGCTGCAGTGAACTCTCGCCTCCGGCTTTCTGTAGGGCACCCTCCCCTCTCCCCGCTCCCCCCGTGAAAAGAACACTCTGACTACTGAATGTTGGCGCCTGAAAGATCTTGGCTCAAGAATTCTCTTCAGCAAGGCAACTTTTCACGGGTTAACACTGCAGGCTCCGGATGCTTACCTTAGACAAACACCTCCAACCAATTCGGGACATACGCGTGCAGCCGGGCCGAGGCGGGCGACGCGAAGCGTCTGAAATTGCTCCAGACCCTCAACCCATGAGCCCTAACATTGAATGCTACGCCACAGTATGCCGTGACTTCTGTGTGAATGGAGTGGTCCAAGCTCCTGAGCTGAATGTGAGAGCTTCAGAAAGCTTAGGGACCCCAATATACACCCAATGCCGTAGGCACGAGCACCCTTGAAAAGCCCCAGTACGCAGCAGGCCTGGGTCCTTGGGCCGCAGCGTCCGGGCCCTTCCCGTCGGCTTCTCGGCCGATTGGTTCCGGCCTGGGCTGACGCGGCCTTGAAGCGTTCCAGGAAGGCGTACCACAAGGCACGAGGTGCTTCGTCATTCGTTTCAGGGTGCTAAGCAATCTCCGATAAAGGGGGTGAAAGGGGGTGTGGGGGATGTTGGGGCTTCGGGCCTTGACCTCCGAGTGAGAGTGCACGGCCCATTCATGGTTTAGGCCCGTTCCAGCACGGAGAAACCTGAACCCCTGTGGCCATACGCCCAGCCTTGCTGGCGTTGCAGATGCTTCCCGGCTTTCACTGCGGCGAGGTCCAGGCTCACGCGCTTCAGGTCCTCGCGGATTCATGGGCACAGCGGGGCAGAGACAGAGAGAGAGAGAGAGAGAGAGAGAGCGAGCGAGCGAGCGAGCGAGGGAGGGAGGGAGGGAGGGAGGGAGGGAGGCAGGGAGTCAGACAGTTCTGCCGATCCGGGATGTGGGTGATTCCACTGTTGCTTTGAAGCGGTATCTTAGGATCTTGTCTCCCGCTGCTGCATGAAAAAAGCTGCAGCTTGTAACGCAGTGGCTAGAGTTTGGAGAGTCTTCTCCATGATCAACCGCTCAAGTATGTTGCCAACGGCACCCTTGAGCAATCCATCTCCAGAAGTACTCTCCTCTGAGATCTTGTCCACTGACACGTCGGAGAGGTCGCCTGACTGCGGGCAGATGTTTGCTGACGCAAATTCCCCGGGCCCTGTTGCTGGAACCTATTAGCTGCTTTAGCACAGCTTTTGGTCCCATCTTGGGTACCAAGGGACGCGTACATGGCGGACAGGATTCCAGCAGCGCCGTCCGGGTTCGCCGACCAAAGGCCCGCCTCCAAGATTGGAGCTTCTTCTGTCCCGCGTCGCCAGGACATAACCCGCATGGAAGGGTGGTACTGGCGTTCGGGTTGACGCTTGGTCCACTTCTCGTTTTGTCCGTGTCAGCGGCTATGCCAATCTTCTCTGTTAGAGAAACATGCTATCGGCGAAGTCCCCCTGCGCAAGTTGCTTGAAAGCCAACCAGAAGATTCAAGATCCAGAAGCGACATCACCCAACCAGCCCTCCCCTCCCGCCGTATCGACGGTAGCCGGCTATCTGGCCGGCGAATGCTTGCCGCCGAGTTAAGCGACCGGGGCTCCGACGCGGGTCCGAGCCTCGGGTGAGCCCAGGCTTCTTTGGTCGTGGCTTTGGAGTTTTGAGGTGTGAGGCTTTGCTTTGGGTTGTGGCTCTAGCCTACGCACGCAGTAGCGTTCAGGGTCTCGACTCTCACGGCACGAAGCAGGAATTAGAAGTCTTTCTGCGGCCTCCGGTGCCGCTCTCCCAGGCACGACGCCCGCAACGCATGATAAGCACGACGGGAAATCTACAGGAGCGGCTTAACAAGCAGCAAAGCTTGAAGGAAGGAAGATGCTCCATCAGAATTTGTCCCGATATGAGAAAGTCGTGTTGAGCATGCGAAGTCTTGAGAATGTCCTGAGGCTGAGCATTCTTTTGGGACCACAGCGGCGCTCGCACTTCAGCAAGCCGAGACGCCTTGGGGTACTGGTTCCAAACTCCGCATCGAGAACCAGGGAGGAGAGGCTATCTTGGCCAAGCTTGCCTGGAGCGGCAGGGGGTTTTGGCTTCGCTCGCTCTGAGCGCTCTGAAAGAGATCTGCGAGGGGAGGGTTCGTAGCTCTGGGGGTATCCGCACAGTGAAAGAAGAGCAGCTTAGATGCCTGAAATTGTGACATTAGACACAGTCATGGAGCATTTTATTCAAAGCCATCTTCCAAGCTACTATGAGACTGTTAACGTCAAAAGTCTCAAAATCCGGTACGGGGAGCACGGGAAGGCTTCGATAGAAGATCTTCCTGCAGAGGGGTTGGGGCGAAGAAACCTTGAGCGAAACCGCCCGCGGCCCTAGTTCAGGGAACTTTGAACCAATCGGCCTTACAAGGGTCGAGGGGTAAGGGGCTCCGCCCTTCATTCAACGCCAGGGAACGACCCCAATCATGGGCCCTTTGCCTCAGGATTCCCTGCCCCAGCCATTGATGACGCTGGCTCTGGAGAAACTGCCACTGTACCTACTTATTGAGCAATGGTTAAGGCTCGGCGAAATCATAGTACCGGCAATAGAACAAATCCTTCTCCGAGCAAGCTTCACCAATCGGACCATGACCCTAGTCACTGCTGCCCCTGTTTTGGCATCCCAGACGCGCAGCTCCAGCTGCCCCAAAGCGGGTTCGGCAGCCAGGCCTCCGTCAACCAACGAGGAAACCGCGCAGGAGAACAAGGCAAGCGAGAAATGGCAAAGCTTTCCGCCGAGGAGAGGCTCAGCTCTTCAATCCGAAGTCCCTTTCCTTCCCCATCCGAGGCCTTCGAACCAGGTGCTCAGCGCCCCCTTGCAGCTTCGGGCTCACAGGCTCCCAGGTTTGCTGCGGGGAACTTGCAGCGTGCATACTCTCCAGTCGCACCCTGCATTTCAACCGACGGCCTGCACCAGTACTCACGACCGTTCCAACTCTCGCGATGTAATCTGCACTCTGCCTCCCGCACGGCGCCGGTCATGAGCCATGCATCAGCTTGCAGGGCTCAGGGATCGCCATGAGCCACACAGGGCCACAATTCAAAGTGTGAGGATGCGTGGGAGGCTCCGGGGTTCAGCTTCAGAGAGGACTCAGCAGCCATATCGAAGTACATCTCCTCTAAGTGCTTGGGTGCCAAAGTGAGCCGAGAACCCATCGCCATTCCAAATACAGACGCACCGAAACTGCAAGAACTTGACCCACATGTGAGATGAGTTCGAGTGACATGATGTACGAAGAAGCATGGCTCTTGGCTCATGACATCCTGCCGACATCGCATTTTGACGCATGCGTTGTTGTTCTACATGCTGGATCAAGCTCGCACGGCCTTGAAGCACATCCACATTGTGACTATACTATATTTCGGAGCCTGGCTTCAGGGCTTTACAAGCCTTTATAGGGTCTTATATGGGCTTTACGAAATGCACGGCATCGTGTTCGTGGCTGTGCCAAACGCATCTACGCGGGCGGCCTGATCGAATCTTGTACAAGCTGTGGTCAGAACGCTGTCTTCAACAGAAAGCGGACGGCGTGCCTTCGACCATTAACAGAGGGGCCTGAATGATCAGAACAGCACTTCCCTCAGGCCTCGATCGTCCCTATATGGCTTGGATCATACACCACCCCAACCGCTACTTGCATTGAACCTGGCTCTACACTCTTCAGGTCCCTATATAAGCACAGAGGAGCCCGTCTCACACGGACTCCGGCAAGAATATTCTCCAGGCCTTAAGCCTGGAAGGTTTGGCCCAGCAACTACAAAAAACAGTTGCTTTGCAAGAGCAAGCAGGTGGGGGAGGGGTTCACCACTAGCAGCAACGGTAGCTTCGGAGTACTGTATGTGAAGCTGTTGTTCCCATTTTTTTGAAGGTTTTGTGCACCGGGTGTCTGTCCTGCCCCTACTGGAAGGACAGTGGGCTCCAAACCGACGAGGGCTGCTTTGCATCCCAGCTCGGTGTGGCACCTACAAATCTGACACTTGGTTGGCCAGAACAAAATGTTTGCCAGATCCGGGGTTCGGAGGGGAACAAATGCTTTCGCGCAGCTACAAGTACTGCTTAGATTCCTAGAGTGCACTAGCCGCGTCTCAAACTTAAACTCCTGTGGGTTTAGGAGGCCTCGCAGCTTTCAAGAAGCTCCTATCGCCAGCGCCTCCAAACATCTCTACTCGACTGGCCCTGGCGCGACCTTCAAGGTCTGCATGCAGCCTTCAGGAGATCCTCATGGCACGGCCAAAGCCTAAACCTCAAACCCTGTCCACGAACCCTTGCTGACACTAAGCTCCTAGAGAGGTTGCGACACGTGTTCGTAGCACTTGCCATTAACATGAGCAAGTCACCCCTAAGCTCGAAGACTGATGCCTGAACTCCTCCCTTGTAGACTTCAACACCACATCAACATCCTAGAGCCCAGGTACGCCAGGCTTTAACCCTGGGATGGCTGATCTCATTCTCACAACCGTCACAACCTGTCAACAACACACACCTTCGTTCTCACGGCCGACGGGAGGATACCAAGAAGGGCAGCTTGATATCGCGCAAAGTAGGCCTCGGGGTTGGCTCCTGGCTGATGTGGGCGAAAGGGTCGGGTCTGGCAAAGGTAATGCAGTTAGTCGCGTTTAGGACCCTTTTTCTCCCAAGCCCCAAAACCGCAAGCCCTCATCATCCCCAAGCTCCTTTGGAATGAGGGGCGTCGGTGATGCGTCACGACGGGGAAGCGCAGGCGACTTCGGGGCCTGTCTCTAGCATTCGCTCAAGTAGTTTGGGAGCGTGTAGCACCGCGTGCACCAGCGCGCGAGAATATGTGTGCTTGTGTGTGTGTGTGTGTGCATATGTCTGTGTACATCCCTGTATGGGCGTACGCATGTCCGTACCTATGTACATCTATCTGTCCGTATGTGTGTGTGTGTGTGCCTGGCTGTCTGCATGTGCATGCATGTATGTATGCATGTATGTATGTATGTATGCACGCATGTATGTATATGTCTATGTATGCATGTATGTTAGTATATCTGTGTGTCTGTGTGTTTGTGTGTCTGTCTGTGCGACTGTGTGTCGGTATGTCTGTATGTCTGTGCGAGTGTGTATATGTATATATGTATGTGTGTATTCATGTAGAAATGTATGTATGTATGTGTATGTATGTATGTGTGTAACAGTCGATTACACTTCATACCTGAGCACATACAAGTGAAGGTCATGGGCAGAGGTAGGTAGATGATGGTTTCTATTTTCCCCACATGCAAAGACACGACGAAAGCTGCAAAACGGCACGAAACCCCGGGAGTGGACAAAGTTTCAAGAAGGCACACCATGTTACAAAAGACACCACAACACTGTCACGCTATGCACACAGGAGTTCGACACGAAACGTCCGGAAATTCCCTCTCCGTCGTGCTTCTGGGCTTTGCTGCGTTAACAAACCACTGTCCCTGTAAATAAGACAGGAGGCCCGGCGCACCAAATACGAAAGAAGTCTAGGATCAGGAGAACTGCTCTAAAGGTACGAGAACGCTTTCTGCCAGCGGGAACTACAGAGTTTCGGATTTTGCGACCACGGGCTTACATAGCTTAGGGCATAGACTGCTGGAGAATGCTGCAAACGAAGCAACAGCCCGACAACGGCCTCTGTGCCGCTGACGACGAACAAGGACAGCTCCTCTGTGCCCGCAGCTGGAGCCCAGTCCTCCGATAACGACGATGATGGCAATGACGATGTAGCCGCTATTGCGATGAGGAGACAACAAGAGAACTTGTTTTGCCAACTGCAGTCTAAGCTGAGACGAAGGAAGTGTCAGACCCTGGAGCCCCATAATCGGATGATGTCACTCCATCCACAATGACGCCTGAACAGAACTATGATACTCATAAGGAAAACTTCCTCAATGTTCAAAATACTGTGTGTACTCTCTCTCCCTCTCTCGCGGACTGTGTAAGCTCTGTAAACAAGTATATATACATATGTATGTATGTATGTATGTATGTATATATATATATATATAAATATATGTATGTGCTATATATGAATATATATATGTGTGTGTGTGTGTATATATATATATATGTATCTAGTTACTTATTTAAATGTATGTATACATATACTCGCTCTAATTGTATGTAACATGCACAATTATGTATGCATGTGTGCGAGTACATGTATGTGAAAATGTATGTGTGTATATATATACACATACACACCATACATTCGACCCTGACCGCCTCAGACTTCAAAGCGGAACCGAGTCGGAAAGCTCCCAGCCCTATGGAACTTCTAGGGGAAAGCCTCAATCCCCGCTTGCCGAGTCACAGCAATGCTCTTCTTCGGCACCCAGCCCTGTAGGCCGCTGCCCTCGTGCGAGACGCAGAAGAAGTCTTTGGCCGCGTCCACGCCTCGGGGCTCTCAAGGGCACTGCGCAGACTTTGGCTGTTGGGGTCTAGTCTAGACGTGGAGAGTTCAAGGGGGAGTTCGGGTTTAGGATTGATTGAGCATCTGGAAAATTGGTACCGACTCCTTCGCCTCGTGTCATCACCCGGTTGTCACATTCAGGGCTCTTCCGAGGATCTGACTTCACCAAGCTGTCTGCCAGCAACTACATGAACGTTTGTTGGGTTCATCGTCTCAGGTTCCAAAGACAACGTGTTCATGCACTCAGACGGGTTCAATCATCATGTAACGTCGGCCATCAACCCGAACCAATCGTTTCAACGTCGGTGCGTTTCACAGAGCAGTGTGGTGGTGCCGGCAGCAATCAGAAAAAAAAAAGGTTCAGCTGCGTGAACCGTGAACTCCAACTGGCTCATCAAAATGGGAGTTTTCGAAACTAGGGGACCCTGATCTAGTACCCTAAATGGTGGGATGCTTACTATAACGACTCCCAAATACGGTACCCCTGATTTTGGGAAACGTCCAAATGGCTTAATGGTCCAAGGAACAGGTCACCCACTCACCAGCCGGAAGTTCGCCGGCAAGCGGTACGTCTCCGCTAGGTCGCTGGTAGAGTTTCGCCTGGAGCTACCGTCAAAGCATCACCCGCAAAAGGTCGAATTCTCGATGCTTCGCAAGAAGAAGCAGCTGAATGACAGAAGAAGCCGCTCAATGGCTTGAAGGCTCGGTGGCTAGGACGTTTCGCCACGGCTACGACCCTGCCCTTTTCCCCGTCCTTCGACTCGCCCTCCGCGGGCTTCAATGAGCCGCGAGGGCGAGGACCAAGATGATAGAGCAAAGCCTCGGAGCTTCTTTTTGAGGGCTCCTTTGCGTCTGCACACGGCGTACCTACGGAACCCTTCTTCACGCGAGCCACTGTTACCGGGGCTTTCGGGTTTCGGGTTTCGGCGCTCACACTCGGACAATCAAGGCGAGGCACATGGAGGGTTTAGGCTTCGCAAAAGCAAACCCGGAATCTCGCTGTGAACAGTTTGAACAGCACGAGCACTCCCCTCTCAAGCTTTGGAGTCTCGCCCAGTGCCAGTCCGGGAGGCTGCTCGCAGTCCAATCTCGGCGCACTTGTCCCAGTACTTCAAATTTCTGACCTTTTCACACACCGCAGCAGGCAGCGATAAGTAGTGGAGGCTTGTGGCCCATGGCTTTGGTGCCCAGAGGGGGCCCGAGCCCGAGCCCCTCTTCTGAAAGCTCGAAATTGTCCATACGCCTGCGGTTCAGGATGTTCACCCCTTCCAGACACTAAGGGTTCAGGGAGCTGACGGTGATGAAACAAGTTGAATCCTTTTGCTTGCTACACTTCTCGACTTGTGAAGTTAGACCTGGATGCACAACAAGCGAACAAGCCTAAACCCTTGAACCCTAAACATCTCCAAACCGAGCCCTCAACCCTCAACTTTAGGGAGTTCAAGACTGAAAGCTGCCGGGCTGCACAGCGCTCGGAGAAGGCCTCTGACTTGATCTGCTTCCAGCCATAAAGGGACCCAGCCATCTGCCCGACGATGGCACCGACCTATTTGTGCTGCGAAGGTTGGTCGAAAACTTCTGTTGGAGGCTAGCGGCATGCCGCCGCTGGCTGGCTTCAGTGCAGGGTTCAGCTCGCACGGTTCCAGACTTGGTTGCCAGGAGGCGGTGTCGGCGTCGCCGAGCAAGTTCACACCAGCCCGCACTGCGCTGGAGTAGCTGTTGGAGCTCCACAGTGCCCACAGAGCCATCGCCAGCCCATCCATGCCTCGTGAATATAGGCCGCTAGCTTTGCACACGTTTGCACATGCTCGACGAACCCGCCGGCACAGAGTTCCAACGGGGAGGGCAAAGCGACCGGTGCCCCTCTGCTGTTGCAGAACATGTCAATGTTGCTAAGCCCGATCTGAAGCCACTTGCAACTGGTCCCACACCTAACCACGCAAGTTGCTGCAACAATTGAAACAACATAGCCGCTGCATTCCCGGATGAGCCCTGTATGCCGAGGAGCAATACGCACCGAAATACGTAGCTATGGTCGGATGTCCATTGTACCTGGGCGGACGAACAGCATGCATACGAAGCTGCAATCAACTCGGGCACGAGTATGGGGTACATCGAAAGGCTATCTGAGGAACATCTTGTTTTCGAGACTCCGAAACCAGACTGTCGTCCAAGCCGCAGATCCACTCCGGCAATGCCTTGTCTGGCAGCGATCGAATCAGCTATCGGCAGCTTGGCCACTTTCCAATTCCAGTGTGCCTCTTTCCTGCATGCAGCCGTCTGTCGTTTCTCGCCGTGAGGGCCCCAAAAAAGAACACAGGCCTGGGGACACAGAAGCCATGCAATGCTACTCTACCCCTACGCCCTACGCGTCGCCCGAGTGATGCGCTGGTACAAGCGATGAGAATGAACCCCCAGACCCCAAAAAGCCCAACCCTAAACTCGCATGGACACCTAAATCCCGCTTGATTAAACCGTCAACCCAGGACCCTAAACACCCTAATAAGCCCAACCCTATAGCCCTTATAGCCTTTAAAGCTCTAGACCACCCTTTTCAGCTGGGCTTGGATTGTGTGCCACCTAAACCCCAAAACCCCACAACACCCCCAACTCGGAATGCCTTTATGGCTATCCTGATATACACCTCTAACCCTTTTTGCCACTGGACTCAAGTCTAGCCAGTCTACAACCCCTAACCCTTTTTGCAACTGGCCTGCTGCGACTCCGCCAGGACGAACACTTGACCGCAATCACTTATTCCCTAAACCCTTAAACCCTGAACCCCTAAACCCTTTTTGCATCAGGACTAACACGGAGGTTCAGCTCTCACGACTGATCTGACTGATCTCCCATGCCCTGCTCAAAAGCCGCTCCCTAAACCCGAAACCACTAAACCCCTAACCCCTAAACCCTAAACCCCTAACCCCTAACCCCTAAACCCCTAACCCCTAACCCCTAAACCCCTAACCCCTAAACCCTAAACCCCTAACCCCTAAACCCAAGAAGAGGAAGCCTCGGTCCTGGAAGGCGCCTCGCTCATGAGCAGCTGCTGCAGCCGCCGGGCGCAGGAGCCGTCCTCGAGCTCTACGAGGGATCTTGAAAGGTTTGCGGGGTTTACTGGGCTTATGGTAGGGCTTATGGGGCTTATAGGGCTTATGATAGGGCTTATGGGGTTTATAGGGTTCATGGGGCTTATAATTAGGGCTTATGGGGTTTATGGGGTTTACAGGGTTTATAGGGCTCAGGGTTTATAGGGCTTATAGGGTTTATGGGGTGTATAATTCTGTATAATTTATAATTAGGGCTTATAGGGCTTATAAGGTTTATAGACTCCCTAGGGCCCTAAGTATTCGGGGGTGAAGGTGCGGGGCTTCAGGTGTAAACCCTACCCCTTATTTCATAGGGTGTATATGCGGGTAACTAGGGCTTTTCTAGTTGGGGGTTTCTTGCAAGGTTTGGGGTTTAGGGTCAGGGCGTGGGGGAAAAACATGCTGACTTCTTTCGGGCATGTACTACAATGATCTTCTTAAAGGTTCGGGGTTGTTCGGGTGTCCGGCTTTGGGCTTTAGCACTGTTTGTTCAACGTTTCCTTGCCTTCAGCCCAGGTAACTCCCCCTTGGCTCTAGGCCGAACCCACATAGCAGCAGGGTGGTTTGGGAGGTTGTCCCAGGAGTTTCCAGGTTTGGGCTGAGCGCATCGAGCCGTAGCAGCAAATGCCATGCACTGCCCCATGGGAGATGACAATGACTCAAAGACGCAAGTCGCCCCCAAGCTGTCCTGGTCTAGCTTTTTCGGCAAAGCCATGGAGTCGCCTCGGCAAGCACGCATTCTAAACAGGAGTCGCTCTGACTGGACTTCAGAATTCCCGGCGAACTCGGCTTGGGCCAGGGCTTTGCTGAAGAAAGGCGTTGATGTGGTTCTCCTGAGGCTGCCAAAGCTGCTCACCAGGTATCCCACGCAAAGCTCCAGGGCTCCGTCCCACCATCTCACCCTCCCCCTCCGATACGGGACGTTACAATCCACAGTTGCAGACAGGCATCCAGGAATGCTCGCGTGTCACCAATGGGATCCAGCACAGTTAGCCTGAAGCGACACGGGCTTCAACTAGTGGGTCTTTACCCCTTTCTTGTAGGAAGCAACTATTGAACCCGTGGACGTGCAAGTCTTATCTTCCTATCGCAGAACGAGCCGAGGAAGATCCAAGAAGTTGACTCTCAGAAATCCCCACGCTTCAATCTTTGAGGACGTACAACAACGTGAAACGTGTCCGTTTCCAGGACATCTGCAGGTCCAAGGAACTCCGCGTCAGAAGCTTTCGCCGCATCCCTGTGATTCGGGCATTCATCTTGGGAGCTACGAGCAGGGCAGTTACAGTAGAGTCCGTTAAAGATAGGTTTCGAGTTGAGGTTTAGGCTTTTCGGGGGGTTGGGGAACGCTGTGCGCCCGCGGGGCGGCCTATGAGAAGCGATGGCAGCCACGCAGAAGGAGGCGATGAAGCGGCAGCACAGCGCCGCCTTCGCAGAGACCGAGGCCCGCCCCCTTCTTCCTTTGGCATCCAAAGTCTCTGGGGCGATAGGTACGGCTTAGCGTGTTAAGAAATCCGAATCCCGCCGGTCACTTCGCTCCTACCTCCACAGCTAATCACAGCTCTAGAGCAGTTCATGGCGGCCTCTGCTCCGGGATGTGTGGCCAAGGACTGCCACCCCGCCACCTCGCAGCTGTGCCATGAAATGCCATGCGAGTTCGGAAGCTGAATTCCTCCATCCTCGGATGCCTCCAAAGCTTGTGCCGGCACCAGATGGTAGGCCACTGGCACTGGGCCCAGCCGCATGATGGAACCTGGATGACCAACCAAGAGCACGCTTTCGGACTCACCGCCCAGGTTGTAGCATCGCAAACAAAGGGATATTGCAGTGCCGTTTATGACCTAGGCCCCATGACGTTGAACATGCAGTCAGACGGTGCCTTTTGTGAGATGAGACTACGCGGTGCATCGGAAAATGCTTGAAAAGCGCGGGGCATGTCCTCATCGAGGACGTTAGCTCTAGCTTGCGCAGATACTGCGAGATCTCCGCAGTACAATGGACAAAAATGTAGCTGCACAGCTCTGACGAGTATTTGTGGACGGCACCGGTGGGTATGCTCTGTGTAGGCCGGCGTGGCAGGCGTTCCAGACGAACCTAACCGTCCGTTTTGCAACCATCAACCCAGAGCACTTCCGGTGGAGCCCTCATGCTCTAGGACCGAGACTTCATGCACTATAACCAAATTTATGAAACACATTGGGGAAAAGTACTTTTCCCCAATATGTTCAGAACCAAATTTGGGTGCCAAACCTCATGCCGCCGCAACGGTTGCGGTATCATGCTAGGGCTTCAGGGCTTGGCTGGAAAAGAATCGCCTTGCCCCGGGGTGCCGTGCACAGGATCAGGCCAGATGCGTTCTACTATTACTATTATTATGACTATGATTATGATTGTTTATGCTTATTTTTATCGTTTATACCAATGACTCTATGCCTCTATGCTTTACCTACATCTGCGAGGGCTACAACGGCATTGCAGATGGAGACGTGCACGACATTTCAGAGAACCCCGGCGTGTGGCTGTGGTCCGACGGTGGCCTCATGCCAACAGGAGTCGAGTCTAATACTGCATAAAAGTATAGTTGCCGGTGTCAGAGTCGCCCAGCTCGACTAACCCAACACCACCATTCGTGAACCCAGGTCTGCTGGTCACAAGAGCCACAAGAACCAGACCACCATTCAGTCAGCAGGTTTGCTGACGGATGTGCTTCAGAGGTCTGCTCAGAATCCGAACCATCCCTAACCTCTCCGTTCAAGCACGTCCGCAGCTGAACTCGTGCATACGACCCTTCAAATTCCGACTGTCCTGATTGTCAGGAAAGCCGTTTGCAATGGGCTGCAGATGCACCTCTGCTCTGGATGAGGGCCCCCTACGTTCACGCATGTCATCCTTTCCGGAGCAAAAGCCCCTAGCTCCACCCGTCCATCTGCAGCAAAGCTTGCAATGTGCCCTTAGGTCTGAAAAAAGGGCGGCTCCTCACAGCCCAAAGCCAGTCAAATCGATGTTCCTCCACAAGTCATGGCGGTCCACAGGCTCCAACTCGTTGAACTGCCGCACGAATTCAGCCGCGTAGGCGAACAGGTCCTTGCAATGCAAAGCCCATGTTTAGGAGAGATGGCCGAAAGCTGCCCACTCAGCAAAGAACAACAAACAGCCCGACCTAAAAAGCCCTATCCAGGGATGAGGACAGCTGAGAGTTTGGCCCCAGGCGAGAGCACTCAAACCTTGCGTACAAGCTTCAATCTCCGGGCAGGCGTTCTTCTGGGCCAGCCTCGGGTGTAACACGGTGTCACCCTAGTTTGACTTCTGTGTGTTCCATGCATGACACGTCTGCTGGATTTCTGCCTTCGTTTTGCCAAGACACTCTTGGAAGGTCTTCGCACTCAGGAGGAGGAGCCTGCGCACACCGGCGTGCGAAGTGCGGGCAAAGAGCCTCTACGATGCAGACTAGCACCCCTCTCCTCAACTTCCGGACTGCAAGTGTCAGTGGTAGGCCAACAGAGTCGACAGACCGAAGCAGGAACCGGTCAGCGAACCCTGAAGCGCCTCACACGCATAGATGCAACCCGTAGAGTGCCGTGATGGAGCCAATCTGTCCACAGGACCTTGGCTAGAACAATGCACAATTTGTTACCAGGATGACAGTGACGACATAAACGCCCTGCTACATCGCCTTAGAGTCATGTAACGGACAACAAAACGGGGGTGCTATGCTGGACAAGGCTCCGGTTCTGCGGCGTGGTCGCCAGGATGGACAGACATCGACTCGAACTTGCCGCTGCGGAAATAAACGAGGTCTCCATCTGTGATGAAAACCATCCGTGGTTCCACCGGCACTTCGCCTGCATCCGAGAAGTTGAACAAAAAATCTAACAGGAACCCCTGCAAGAGTGGAGCGGTCTATCCACTCTGTCTGCGTCATGCCTGGGACTTCTAGGCACCTTCTGCTGAAAGTCTTGAGCCGAATGCACGCGCCTTGGATGAAAACTAAGTCGCCATGCGAGACGAGAGCCAGAGAAATCGCTGTGTGGCAAAGCCTCGGGTGCTGAAGGCTGCAATGCATCCCTGCCACAGAAAAATCGGTGGGAAGGCTGAGAGCAAAAACGAAACGATAAAACGCACAATTCAGGGGGTGGCATCCTGTATGACTGATTAAAGCCATCACCCTACGACCGCATGTCTGCTTGGATCTACAGACGCCTTTCATTCGTCGTCAACAGTTCATGTCTAGACTCCCAAAGTGTGCAGCTCATCAAAAGTTTGGTATTCGGAAACGCCTCCTTGTCGGCCGGCTGCCAGTCACGGAGGCACAACTGGCCAGAAAGAAACCCAAACAGAAAGCACCAACCTAAACCCTAAACCAAGGCAGAAGCACCACCCCAGATGCAATAGTGCACAGCTTGCAGACTGAAGCTGACTCCTTTCGGCCCCGGCCTTGCAACACCCAATTAGTATTGGTGCTACTTCAAGCTATGATGTCTGTTCCTGCTGCTAATTTGGGAATTGGTATGTTTCTCGTTGCTATTTGTATGTTCTATCCGGAGAAAGGGAACTGCTCTGGTAAGCTTTCGCTGAGGCGATGCTCTGCCAAGGTTCTGCTTCACCATCTGCGCTGTCATGGGCGCCAGCAACCTCGGATCTCTCGTGGCTTAGGATCTACGCTCTCGCAACCCGGACACAGCCAGTCAAGGAGACGAGGGTTTAAGGTTTAGGGGCCCTCCTTGAAACCCTTTACAGGACGTTTCGTGTGCAAAGCTTCTCAAAGGGCGCCTTCCTCTTGGGCCCCACATCCCCGACGAAGCAACGGATGGTGTCGCAGCGCCGGCCCATACATCTCGCAGTGGAGCTCCATCCTTTGCTGACACTCGGACACTTTCGGCTTCGACTCTTTTAGGGTTGCGGCTTCGGGGCTCACACTCGAACCTACCAGGCGAAGCATGTGGTTTATGGATTCCGGAGTTTGGGATTTGCGGGAGCTACGGAAGAGAAAGGTCCGAAACCCTGAAATAATTAAGGATTGCTTATGATCGCCTTGCTGGGTCTACCTCAAAACATTCGGGCCGCACCAAGCTGTGCCTAGCCGGGAACTTGTGAACACAAACATGGCAACAAAGCTGCAAGGAGATTGCGAACCGCAAGCCCCTCAACCCAAAAACCCAAACCCGTGGCAACCCAGCATCCGAAGGTTCTCAGACACCAGCTGCAGGAACTCCACCTGCGCATGACCATCAGAGCCGACCGGCTGGGACCAGTAGTGGATTCTTTGAATACCTCTATAGTCCTTACAGCTTTGAAGCTGTGAGCATGCCCGTTTTCTGCAGCCGGGCATCTCACAACTAGCAAAGAATCATTCTTGTCCGTGAAATTGTAGCAGACTCTGAACCCCCACGGAATAGCCCCCAGTCTTGCTGCCTCCGTCTCGGGGACGGCGTGGGACTGTGCCGTAAGGGAGGCTTTCCTTAGTGCAGCGTGGGACGTCGGTACAGCGGCTGCAATTATTGCTCTGAAGCCTTGTAGTAACCCTTATAGACCCCTTTCAATTCAGAAAACAACTGTCCAGGTCTCAGCTCCCAGGCAAGTCTTGAAATCCGATATTTCTGGAAGACAGTGCTGCGAGAAGTCTCTTTCGCCGGGTGTTCAGGACATGCCGCGCTTGACCTCACCTAAACCCCCTCCCAGTCTGATAGACCTGCAGCTGTGCTTCAGGTTCGAATGGATCCGTGCCGTCAGCTGCCTTGAGATTCCGTTGTCCTTACACGGCGCGCAAGATCCCCTTTTGCTACTCGGAAAGGCTTTGTGTCCGGATCTTGGAAGACTCCCCACATTGCATTCGGGAACGGCGTCTCCAACTACTCGCTACTCATGAAGTCATGGATGCAGCGAACATCGCAAAAAGGATGCCCTTCCTTTGCAAGGCCAGGCATCAATGAGAAACCACCTCAGCACGCGCTGGTGTCCTGCCTGTATCCCGGTGATGAGATACAACCTGCGACATCTTTCTGCGTGCAGCTTGCACATGCGATGCTTGGAGCTGGACAAAGCTGGTGAAAAACGCAATTCGCCTGGCCTGGTCATGGCTGATGTCATGCTCGATATGAACACCACGGCCAGAATGTAGGCCATTAACAGGTAGCAGAACGCAAAGATGCGCTCCTGCAAACACACTTCTGCCAGCATTTCCAGGTCATGGTAGAAAGGATGTCTCGAAGCGTGCTGCTTCAGTGCTGCATCTGTGCGTCCCGCCTCCACCGTGACAGGATAAAGCTCCATGGATCCATGGAACTGCGCCAGGGTCCAGTGGAAGGCAATGCTGTACCTCGCCCCGGAGCCCCGGCACGCAAAACTCCCCGACTCCACGAGGAGTCTTGAATCGGATATCTCCTGCTGACTCGCTGCTGCTGGATGTCTGCGATGCCCGGCTTGTGGTAGGAGACCCAGCCGCCCTCCTGAAAAACGACAGGGAGGACATCAAACAGAACATCAAGTCGTTCACGACGCACCCGCAGTCTCACCGGCTGTCGCATCTCCCTTTATTGCAGCGGTTGCAGAGGCTGCTGCTGCTGCTGCTCTCTTCCTCACATCCCTCACGTCTAGTGGGCCAACGATTTCTCGGCGCGATGGAGTTCTCTCTTGAGGGCAAGGTTGTCAGCTGCTTCTGACTGGAACTTCAAGCAGTGGGTTATAGCAGGGGCCAACCAAAATCACACATCAAGCAGCAATCACGCAAGCTGCGGCGCCTGTCGCCCAAGGCTGAGCCAAAGGCAGGCAATGAAATGGAGGAAGACGGCCAGCCACATGATCTTCCCTGCCGGTAAGCCAGGAGTTCTTCAGGCGCAGGTCTGGAGCGAGGCATCGGTACTGCTTCCAAGACCGAAGATGTGTTCACAGTCCTCCCTCCTAGATGCGCAGTGGTATCAAGAGAACACGAACGTCGGCAAGATTGCAACTTCGCGAAGTGTTCATGCAGTGTTACAGGCGTGCACTTCTGAGCGATCGAAGTTAAGGTGCCGACCCACCACTGGACATGACTCGACCTGACGAACCTCATCCATTGCTCGGCAGTCCCCTCCAGCCTGAAATGCCAATGCACAGCACGGCTCGTTCGGAACCTTGGGGACGAGGCGGCCAAAGCTAAGGCTGCCCTCTCTTCATGCCACACCCGAGCTCCCCGCGGATGTTATTAGAGACCAGCTGTATTATCGCCTGGCATCGATCGAGATCTGCCTGTCCTGTCGCAGCTTCAGACCGGCTCTGGGGGCCTCGATGCGGTAGAGCCGGAAGAGCCGGCAGATCCGCAGGAACTTGAAGCTCCTGGGCCCAAAATGCGGCGAAGCCATGTCAGAAAGCTCCGGTGAAAAAAAGCGGTGTTGGCAAAGAATTCTAGAGCCAAGTCTCTGCGAGAATGTGAAGCGCTCCACCCATGCCAAGGCTGCAAGCACAAAGTCAGGTAAGAAGGAGCCTGAATGCGAGCTCTATGTGTTGGGGGTCTAAAGTATACGCACAGTATGCAACCCGCCCATTCGCACATGGATCTGCAAGCTTCTGCTAAGGTCACTGCCTGCAAAGTATCGCCGGAAGGTATACCGCACTCGTGTCTCCCAAGTGCCATCATTACCTCGGAAGCTCGGAGAGATCAGGAAGCACGACAAATAATGTTCTCAAACAATGAATGATACCGAATATCTACTTTTCATGCTACTGCATGATACCTCATATCCAAGCTGTACACAACATGTAGCATTTGTTCTACAGTATGCGCAGCACCGTACTCAATATGGAACTTAGACTGTACAACCCAGACATAGAGTGCAGAACATCGTTCATCTGATACATAACAGCTACCAAGATAATCACGATAGATGATGCCAAATGTAAATTACCCAGCGATGACTGCCTCTAAAACATCTAACATGTTACATTTAATACCTAACAAATGGTAAAAAAACTGCAAACTTCTATGCACTATATGTATGTTTGTATGTATATATATATATATGTACTACAGACTACGTATCACATCCTTCGAACTATACAGCACATCATAAATTCATGCGTAGCTCATATTAAAACCTAAAACGATACTATGTGGCAGTGCAGTATGAAAACGAAAAACCCATATAGAAATCCATCTGCAAAATGAATGATACACAAATCCATAAAACACAAAAGCGCAGTTAATGTGCAACTCAAAAGTAATTTATGATGATACACAGTGGGTGATGCAAAGCATACAGTATGTCATGTGTAGTGCAGAACATGAAAAATTTGATATTGTGTGATATAGAATGTATAGGCCACACAGCCCATGTCCGTGCACTCAGGATGCGCTCGAAGGTGATGATGCTAGACACGACCAGGTCAACAGTCCAGGCCAGTGTGAGTGGCCATGCCAGCATATCGGACCTGATACAATGGCAGACTTGGTTTGACGTGCTTGACACAACTGCGCGTGCTTTGGTCCACCAAATCAACTGATTCTACAAAGTAGAGCAAAAGCATTTGCTGGCAGGCGGCGTGGAAACCTCGATGCCCAACAGCTGCAGCGGCAGGACGATGCCGTCATGCAGCACGATACAACAAATCAGCAAGTCCCAGGTGATCTTCTTGGCGGAGAACGGCTTGATGACAAAGATTGCCTGAGTAGGATCGCCCAAGCAACCATGACAAAATGCACAGAGTTCCGCAGGCTGCTGATTAGCCAAAGCTGCCTGGCCATCTTGAAGCTCCTCGGGGAAGTCACTGAAATGCTTGCTCAAAGAAGATCTGGTCACCAGGCGGTGGAACTTCGTCACCTTCAACCCGAAGGAAAGGCAAGAAGCCTAAGCCTGACCCCTAACCCTTCAAGCTATTTGCCCTAAATTGTGCGCCCGGACCCGTCGAGGTACATTGCCTTCGAAACCTTAAGGGGCTTCTGAAAAGAGGTTCTACAAGGGTTCCTATCACGCGTCCTGCAAGGGCTTTCCGGAAACCTCCAATCAAAAACGCAAGGTTTTTGCCCCAAACCAAGAATGCAAAAGGCCGTGCCGGGAGCGTTCGGTCCAGGCTGATTTCTCGTACGCGAGCAACTCCACACTGCAAAAGACTTATCGAGATCACAGATCCATAACGAGAGTCATATCATAGAAAGTATGGTCATAGCGCAACATAGTGGTAGCATAGCAGCAAATAGCCCAAACCCCCAACCGTCGAGACTAAGTGATTAGGGCGCAGCGCTAGCAGGTGAGGACCAGAGCGCCACTTCGTTGAGGCATTCAACCCTGTTTCCTGAAACCCCAGCTCACTTCCGTGGGCTTCGACATACACGGCACATAGCCCGCCTTGGCGGAGTGCTTCGCAGTTCGATTCCAGCATGAAAGAAGCTCGAACCTGGGCCGAGCAGAGGCCATAGTAGAGTTGACAAAAACGTTAATGAGTTAATGGGAAAATTGATGGTGATGATAACACTGACAGCAGTAACACGAACCCAAATAATTACGATCAGAGAAAGAAGAAAAACAGTAAACTGTAAGGGTGATAAGAGTAAAAATCAACAAACAGGGTGGCAGAATGCATAAAATACGACACTCATAGCAAGTGTGATTCTTGTGACAGGCATGTGCAACCCGCCCGCTCTCTCCCATGTCTTGCCAGAGTCACTCGTAGTCAAAGTCATCCTTGGTTCGCCAGTACCCCATAACATTAGGCATGGCACCCCGGTTACAGTTGTTTGGTTTTAGCCATGAGGCTCCAACCATAAAACCTTACACCCTTCGACAACCTTCTGACACCTTCAAAACCTCGCCAACACAATATTGCCAAAAATGACAATAGGCTGTGACTAGCGGGGGGCCTAGAAACCCTGTCAATCCTTACGCCTTACGCAAAAGAATCAGCAAAACACTCTACTACACCCAACAATGGACCTGGAACCCCTGTAAGCCCTAAACCAAAAGAAACCACCTTTTTAAACAATAGCTCTCCGAAAAAGCAAACATGCGACATGAAACCCTGAACCCTATATATAGCCCTCCCCCTCCCTAAACCCTATAACCCTGTGCCTATAACCCTAAACCCTGAACCCCTGAGCCTAGCATCCGTCAGGGGCTCGCAGCCCGGCCCCTCCAGGCCAAGGCTTTGCCGCGAGTCCCCTCGGAAGAAAGGCGTGGAGAAGAAGGACGCCACAGATCCCTGGCGAAGAAAGCCGGTTTGGGTAGGGTGTTGTTGTCGTTGTTTCTTTAGATTCGGACGAGTTCCCTGCGGTGCGACATTTTTCAGCTGGGCGGTTTAGCGCTTGGGGTTATATATAGACGGTTTAGGGGTCCAGGCATTGCGGGCTTTGGCGGTGTTAGTAAAGGATCCTTAGAGGTTTACAAATGCGGAATCCTCGCGAAGAGTCGTTTTAGGTTTTGCATGGGTCCAAGTTTTGAACTCTCGCAACTCGGACTCTCAAGGCGACGACGCTCTCGCAACTCAGAATTCAACAACTCGACAAGGACAGCTGCCGCAGCTCATCCCTTGACCTACATTGCAAACACAGCCCTTCCTGGAAGCTGCCGATTGCATGGCACCCTTTGTGGCTCCGCCGAGGCGCGGCAGCATCTGAGTTGCGGCGTCCGCGGAGACCGATGGGGAATCTCACGTGCTGTGGGAGGCTCGGCGCCTCCTGCTGGGATCCCTATACTAATGATCCTACTATTTAGAGGTACTATAGTAGATCCCTATAATAAGGATCCTACTATTTAGAGGCACTATATTAGGGTCCCCTGTTTTCGGAGTATTTTCGGAAACTCCCAAAACTGTCTGACGGCGACCCTCTACAGCCTCCCGGTCCTCCGACCGCATACCCAACAAGGGACGACGGCTCCAGGCTGGTGGGAAGCTTAAAAAGCAAGCTTCAAAAGCGGTTGGAGCCTGGTTCGCGACAGGACTGAGACTGTCAGGACTTGTGCAATCGCCTGAACACTGACTTCCACAATTGATTCCCCTAAACCCCAAACCCCAAAAACTGCTAAACCCCAACAGTCCTAAATCCCTAAACCCCAAACCACAAAGGCCCCAACATGCCCTAACATGCCCCCAGCTCCTCAGGGTCCGGAGGAGGAGCCTCCTTCGTGCCGGCGCGTCCCCCTTCCGGAGGAGCCTCCTTCCAACAAAGTGCGTCCCAGCTGTGGACTCTCGCGTCCAAGCTTCCGGGTTTAGGGTCTTTGAGGTCTTGGGTTCAAGAGTTGGGGGTTTTCAGGTTTATACAAGTATGGGGCTAGTTCAGGGCTGAAGAGTTTCGCTCTTTTGCCTTGCATCTGGCACTTCAAGACGCAGTTGGCAACTGGCGTCCTCGTTGTGGGCTTTAGAGCTTTAGAGTTATAGGGGCTAAACATCTCGTCTCGCACATTGCCGGCTTCCAAGTTCGCCACGGACTGCCGCCTCTGAGATCCTCTGAGGGCTTAGGGCTTCTGGCCCTCAAGGCGCACCCCTGAACCCTACAATTAAGCCCTGTTGTGACTGTTGTATTGGACCCTGCCTTTGAACGACAGCTCTCTTTCCAAGATAACATGCCGTGCCCCTTTTTCATCTGTCATGGCTGTGGCATCCTGGTCTTCGTCCGATTTTGTAGCATCTTTGTCCTCATGCCCCACCACTTCCTCGGGCGGTTGCTGCGTTTGAGTATTTGAATGATCTGCCCGGGAGGGAGTAGTCTCTCGCAGATCTGCAAACAGAAAATGGCAAAAGACTGCCCAGTTCAGGCAAGAAGCCGCTCGCAAGATCTTCGAAGATCTGCGCGGCGAACTGACGGCGGAGGACATCCGAGAGACAG
This sequence comes from Symbiodinium sp. CCMP2592, assembly GCA_905221615.1. Classification (NCBI taxonomy): domain Eukaryota; class Dinophyceae; order Suessiales; family Symbiodiniaceae; genus Symbiodinium; species Symbiodinium sp. CCMP2592. Next base: position 1,075,858 of record CAJNDT010000014.1, on the reverse strand, counting down.
AATTTTCGGACACGCGGTCGAGGTGGTGGTCCTGCAGCACAGTGGATACCAAAAGCCGACAACAAGACATGAAGTTCATGAACAAGTTCGGGACTTCATTCCAGTGTCCGTCCTTGAAGGTGTCAGTCTTGGAGGGAAGTGGCAGCCAGCCCTGCACGACTGGCACACTCACCTGCAGTGCGGAGCCCCTGCAACTCTTTTTGTTTTGTGGTTCTGGTGATTATGGTAATAATGATGATAATGATGATGATTTTCGTTCGCCTCCCACCTGACTAGGAAGAACCTACGATGCAGATTATGATGATGATGATGGTGACAGGGGGGAGTGGAAGACTGGCTGAACATGTAGTGCCCACCCCCCCTCCGACTTCAGCCCTCCTGCTGCGCACATAGCCATTAACTGATTTGGGAGTTTCCGAAAATTAGGGGTACCTTATCTTGGGGGTCCTCATAATAAGGATCCTACTATTTAGGTTACTATATTTGGGTCCCCTATCTTCGGAAACTCCCATTTCTCTGCTGGCCTATGGACCATCTGATGAAAGGCTCCGAAAGAGCAGGCTTTCGCGAATGAGTCGTGACCAATCCATGGGGCTCTAATGACTGGAATTAGCTCTTAAAGCATTCTAAGGCAGTACTACACACATTTTCCAACCCCTACATTACCTGTCACCCGCGATGCTTCGTCAAACTCTAGGACCCCCTGCGTCCGGAGCTCGTCCCGACGTCTCGCCGCTCACTGTCGCGCTATGAGGCACCTGGGAAGTCGAGGTCGCATGAAAACCTCAACAAACCACAAAGCGATTTGTGATGGAACCCACTATGAAGTCAGGATGCAGTATGGCATGGGACGGTGCAATAAATCTGGAATCTGAACCCACGTCACAACTATGTTGCGACCGACTGCGACAGTTCGGGCAAGCAGCAGCGAAGTCCGACTTCCGGCGGGACCTTCCAGGGGATTGGCACGGCTCCAACTAGCAGCAAACTCCCATGTTACGAAACTGCAGACACACAGGTATGCTCTCTCTGTCTTTGTCTCACCCTCTACGTCCATAGCATACTTCTGTCTTTCATGACTCTGTCTCCGACAAACCCGTTCTGCTGCTTGCAGCTTGTGATTCATCTTCCTGTCAGAGCTTCAGTCTTCTTGAGGTGGTTGGCTTGGCAACATGAGTTGATGTGCGATGTCAGAAAGCGGCTGAATGGTAGGACGGAAGAAAAATGCAGAACCCCAAAACCGAGCAACCCGAGTTTCATGTGAGGAGTCACTGGTGTGAAACTCTCCCGGCCAACCTGGGAATGATCCCTAGGTCGCCCAGGATTCCAGAGCCTGAGGCAGGCTGGAATAGGCCGGGCAGCAGTGACTTCGTTACTTTCGTGGTCCCTCTACCCAGCATGCCCAGGCTCTAAGCTACCAAACTTTACGGTCTCTCTGTCCAGGTGGCCTTGTTCGCCCTGATGTCCCATGACGGTGCGAGGCGATAGCTTCAAGCTGCCGCCGTGCGCCCTCCTGAAGGTGCGTCTAGCTTGTACACGCAAGTGGTTGAAAGCATGGAGGTAGAGCTTCTTCGACTCAGGAAGCTCCAACCTCTCTATTCAAGTAGAAGGCAGAAATGTATGAAGGTCTGTCCATCTGTCCGCCTGTCTGACGACATGCTTTCTGAACGCTTGGAGCGACTGTACACACATCTGTCTTACGGCTCAGTTCCAGGTCGATCCAGAACCTATGGAGCATGGTCCTGACCTTCCTCACGATCGTTGCAGACGGTTGTGGCTTGAGGGTATCTGGGATATAGGGGTCTGTGCCGTATCATTCGCCGGCACCGCAACCTCCGGGTCTCAGGTCTCAAGGCTGCAACATCTCCGGGTTGATTGTCGGACGGGGCTGAGGCCTTTTTGCCACCCGTCCAGCTGAAACAAAGTCGCACGGGGCTCTTGGATTGGGAGCTGTGGCCAACGCTCCTTACCGGCCGG
>CAJNDT010000014.1:1038881-1071381 GCA_905221615.1 Symbiodinium sp. CCMP2592 | reverse complement strand
TATATATATATATATTCATATTCATATTCATATTCATCTTCATCTTCAGCTTCAGCTTCAGCTTCATCTTCATATTCATACTCATACTCATACTCATACTCATATTCATATTCATATTCATATTCATATTCATATTCATATATATATATATATATATCTGTCAGTATGTGCACATGTAAATATGCAACCTCATCTACCGAATATTCGCTTGCGCATCTATTTCCGAGTTCTTGTGTGTGTATAAACACATAGATATACACATGTCTCGCCCGTTTTGCACGCATCGACACACACACACACACACACACATGCACGCATGCGTTCTGGTGGGCTTGGAGCCTACGTAAGGTGCATAAGCATGGGCAAGGTTGGCTGTTCGTATCTTTATCCCAACGCAAGACTTTGGCACGGTCTGCTTCTGAACAGGCCCCAAAGCACACTCGAGCTCGCAAGGGCTGGATACAAGGATCCTATGTAGAAGGGTGCTATACTGCCTTGGGAGAACTCCACATGTCAAGGCTCCAAAATTGCGGCCACCAGCTCCTGCCAGCAGAGTTTCAAGTGTCGGGTGCTTCTTTTGTATTCGTGCAAGGCAGCCTTTAGATTTGTGGGCCTGGAACAATGACATGTGTGCCTGTAATTTATGGGTAACAGAAACAAGAGCGGAAGCAGCAGACGCATCAGAAGAACACGTACCCTGCGGAGCAGGCCAGAGCAATTCAAATTTCGTTGCATTCACCATGCTGTAAGAATGTCAACATCGAACCGGTGGCTTGCCACAAGCACTGTGTTTACAGGGACAAGAGGTGCGAAATGAGCTGCATATGACTTTGCTAAGGTCACATGACGGTGTAACGAAAGATAAACAAACTACCAGAATGAAAGCGACGACCCTGATGTTTCAGATCTGGAGGGCTTTCACCAGTGCAGGGCACGCACACTAAAGCAATTTGCTAGGGACGATATAAGGGATGTCAATAGAAAACCGAACAGGGACGCTTGTCAGGTGTTCCTTTCACTTCGAGCATAGAACGGATGTTTGACTGCGAAGTCAAAGAAACATACAATGAAACAGAAGGGCGTGACGTCGCGGGCAAAAGCACTCCAGCAGACGAAGGCACCTCCAGAAGAATGAAGTACAGTAAGGTATATGTCGAGCACATCGACACCTGCCGATGATTAAGAAACGGCATAACGAGAGGACGGCGTACATTAGGCGTATATACGTAATCGCCGCAAGCGAGATACCATCGATGATGAACTTGACAGAGCACAGATAATAAAAAGAAGAGGAGACGATTGATGGGGAGAGTTCTGCTAGCCGGGCACTGCCTGGTTTGATGCATACCGTGGCTGCTCCACCTTTCAAAACAGCAACATCGAGGCTTCTTTATCTGCTCAGCAAAGTAGTTGTCAAACGATACTTCCGATGCTTGCTTTTTATTTGGATAGAGTTTCAAATCCTAAGCATCCTAAGAACAAACATAAGAAGAATAATGGCGGAAGCGATGGAATCCTCATGCTTCTCCACGATCTGGTGGTGCAGCTCACGCAGCTGCTGCTCCAAGAAGGCGGCGAAAGCACTCGACGCAGAGCTCATCAAGCTGGCTACTTTGTTAATTCCGGTGCACGTGCAGGGCAGCCGCAAAACAAAACTAAAAGGACGACGTCTGCAGCATAGGTTTACCTGGTTTACCTGTCAGTCTGGAATGTCCGACTCCATCTACTGGCTATATCTTGCTACTCTCGCTGAGTTGTTTCCCATGCTGCCAGGGAGACCGCCCTGAGACGGGAGAGCCAAAGCGGCTGTACCACGCCGGATCACTACCATGGTTAGACAAGCTCTAGGATAGGACCCAACCACCACCGGAGAGCTGCAGCTGCGAGAACAAGCTCTGGCACAGGCCAAGCAGCCATTCCCGGAGTCGTTCGAGGAAGACTGGTAGATGGGTGGCACGACGCTTGCATGACTGGCATTCTTCTGCAATCGGCCGGAAGATTGAGCGATCTGCACGGAGCCTCGGGCACAATTCTCAATTCTTTAGACCGCGAGACCTTGGCAAGTCGACAGCACGCGCTGAGATCTGAAGGCAGCCAAGGTTCGCTCGATTTCCTGCAGCGATTTCGCGACGTTGCCACCTAACCCCACTGAACCACGACCCTTGCGGCGTTCGGCATCGTAGCGGAAGGCATTGCAATATCCGTGAAACCTTAAGTGCAGGGCACATGATTTGAATGCGAGCCCTCAAGCAACTCAGCAACTCAAGACAGCCGGGCCCCCCAGCCACCACATGTGCCATCTAACTCGCACATCGCCTCCATCGTATCTCCCCCGCACTAGTAGGGAATCCGCGAGACCTTGAACTGTGAGTTTGGATATGCCGCATGCCAGCAGCATGCCACAGCAGGAGGCACTTGCCAGGCACCGGTGGGGATCTCGAGCCAGTGCTGAGAGGCAGGCACAAAGCCATACTGGCATCGTCTGTCCATTGACCTCAGCCGTAATGGAAGGAGATGTCAGGTCAGGTCGCACAAGAGTCGCTCCGACGCTGCAGGTTCCACGACGAAGATGACCAAAGCTGGGTTCCTGGCCTAGCTTCAAATCAAATTTATTCCTCGCGTTCTGGTAGACCAGCTGCCCCGTCTCGTCCAGCTGTGCACTTAAACAAGGCCTTCTCAAATCCGAAAAGTCCCCCGCCGGCAGATCCTGACGTCGCATAGGGCTCGTGGGCTTTAGGATTTCGGTTGTGCGTGAGTTAGCGGCTGGGGTTTAGGATGTGAACCGAAGGTCCGGGTTTAGGGCTTGAAGCCCGCATAGCTAAGAGCTGCCTTTATGCAGACCCGGTTCACTTTACCATGAACCCTTTTTCTGAGAAAGACTCCTTCCTGAACGTGAAGACTCTAACATTGCAGTTACCGGCCTCAGGGCTCAGGGTTTCGGGTTTGGGGTTTGTTGCCCTTCTACGTAGCAAGGGCGAGGCCCGCATTGCAGGGTGTGTTCGGGCTCATGGTTTCGACACGCACACTTGCACGAGGCAGGCACGGCTTGATGAGAGTCCAGCTTTAAGCTTAAGGGTTTTTTGTGTGTAGGGCTCAGGGCTACTATGGGCTACTTCACATGTCACGATACAAGGAGGTGGGAGGAATCGCAAATCTAGGTTCCAACAAAGCGAAAGTTCCAGTCATGCCTCACAACCGCTTGCCCGGAATCATTCTGACGCCCATCAAACCAAAGTACCTGAATGATCTGAATATATCTGAATCTCGCATACCCCTACATCTGAGCAGTCCGACTGACACATCATGTTCACGCGCACGGCAAACCCCTAAACCCCGAAACCCCAAACCCCCAAACCCTACACCCTAAACTTCACCCACAGGAACCCTTTTTTGCTGCAGGCTTGCATGCAAGGACGCCTTGTAGCTTGCCGCACAGGAACCCTAAACCCTAAACCCTTTTGCATCCAGGCCTACAAAGTGCTTAGAAACCCTAAGCCCTCTTCACCCCAAACCCCAAACCCTTCAACCCCTCCATGAGCTGCATCCCGTGTTTGCCAAGGCGCCGGGAGCCGGGAATCGACAGCACAGAACTCTAACCTGAACACACTGAGGGTTTTTGTTTTTAACTCGCCCCTTTTCCACCTGCCACTGCGTGTTAGTTGGAATGTCTATCAGACAGAGGCTTGCGGGCCCCAAGCTTGCAGTCTTACACTGAGAGGGTTTAAGGCTTAGGGTTTAGGGCTGCAGCCGCTGTCTGAAGAAAAAGGACGTGGGTAATGCCAGCAGGTTCTTGATATCATGATCTACTATAACATGCATAACGCCCTCATCTTTGGTACCCTTGTAATTATCACTCTTCGTGCCGCTGCGTCATGCTTTCGTCATGCTTTCCACTATGGCAACTCTTGCTGTCGCTCCCAATGACTGCTGCCGCCCCCTAAACCCTTTTGCTGCAGGCTTGCTTGCAAGGACCAGGCGCCCCCTAAACCCTAAACCCTAAATCCTAAACCCTAAACCCTAAACCCTAAACTCCGTTACGAGTAGGGCTTGGAGGCTTCAGGATTCCGGCGGCTTTTTTGGTCTTGGTGCACACAGAGTCGTCGAAGCCCACGAACCCGTGAGAAACTATCTAGTTTGAAGCCAAAACCATCGGAGGCTCTGCAACCTAAAGCTGCATAGACCCTGAAGGTTCTCAGGTGAAGCCACGGATGAGATAACTCTTGCACACAACACCCAACACTTCCCACAGCTCGAAGTCTTCTGCAGAAGCACGGTGCGCCACACGCGTCGCCCAGCGCCAAGCCAACCAGACAGCCGATGGCAGCGCCACAACCTGGATCCTCCCGAGCTTGGATGGTCCGGGAAAGCCACGACAACGATCATGGTCGCAGGCTCTGTGATAGGGGTGCTGTTCTGATGCGGTGTTCACTTGAATGGTGACTATGATGACTATGCTGATGGCTACGATGGCACCGGCGCAGAGTCTCAGAGTTGCGCTGGAGACAGCATGGTGACGCTGATGGGAAAAACACTAGGAGACAGATCGAGACAGGGGTTACAGGCATGGCAACTAAAGATGGAGGGCAATGAGTTGCACTGACACCGTGACTGTTGTTATAACGGCCTTCTGGCCATCTAGTGCTGATGGCGGCCCCATGCGGGAATAACAACAGATGATTGACACTACGACTGCCACCGCGGCCGATTCACTTTGCCTGACTAGTCCTGCCACGTAGGAGCGGGTCGAGTCATCTGTCTTTGACGCGTCTCAACTTGAACCCTCATGCAGAACATGAGCTCCTCTGCTGCTAGCTTGTCAAGAATGGCCCACCACTCGCCACCGGATTTGGGATCATTGCTGCCCCTCGGTGCGAACAACATGTGCCGTGCCCGGTACTGCTAGCTGCCACGGAGCTCTCAGGCAAACAGAAGTCGAACAAACACGATGCCGGCATTCAATACGGCTGTGTGTAATCAGCAAGCATCGCATCCCGGGACTCGGCAGAAACTCACCTCGCCGGAACTAGAGGAGCACGAAACAATCTCAACTTGTTCTGGGCCGACCTTCCAAGACACTTGACTCTGCGGCCGGCCACACCAGATTTCCCGAAACTTGTAGTCTCTACGGCCAGCCTTAAAGTCCCAAGCCCCTTGTGGCAATGGCACTGTTCAGACAAGGAACAATGCATCGGCAAGCGGCGACCAATGACACAAACGACTGCCCGTCTCCTCCACCAGCTTTGCTGTGGGCTCCATCTCTGACATACTTCAAAGGAGCAAACCCAAGTCATGAGGATGGTCGTGGTGGTGACTGTTGCATACTGATGCTGATAGCAAGGGTTGTGATCCGTGTGCTGACGGTTGATAAGGTGGTAGTGGTGTTTGCCCTCGTGACGAGAAGACCAAGACCAGGAGGCCCTCCTCATCACAAGCCCTTGCCAACCGCGCCTTTCTAGGGCCTTAAGAAGCCGCTTTGGGCCTTTCTCGTGTATATATATATATATATGTGTGTGTGTGTGTATATGTATGTATGTACATATGTGTATACGTATAGATATGATAGCACGAGTTGATTGAGGAACCCGACGGACCAGTATTGGTCATTCTTACGCCGCTGCAGTCGTGTCCTTGTCATTCACGGACGGAACACAGATTGGGTGCGTCCGGTTGATCTTGTGCTGCAGCTGCTGCAGCCTCGTGTCTTCATCGCACGCCCCAGACCAAATAGAATAGTTTAGTACAACATAGTACAACATAAACATAATTGATTGTACAACGTGTGACAAAAAACACTATACAGCACAACATAATACTACAGTATAACACAATTTAGTAGTATACAATGCAAGATATAGCAACATATAATATGATCCAATCCAATATGGTCCAACATAATCTAACCCGATAATGTAGTACAATGTAACCTCGTAGAACATGAGATAAGAGGAGACAAGACAAGCCAAGATAAGATAGTATAATACACAATACAGATAATAAAATTGATAAAGTATAATAGCATAAGAAAATTAAGGACAATATGAAATAATGTAAGGTAATGTACGAAAATATAAGACAATATAAGATAGCATAAGATAGTGTAAGACAGTATAAGATAGCATTGGCTTACATAAGATGACATAAGACAGCATAAAATAGTATAAGGTATACAATGTAAGGTAACATAACATGGCATCATATACCATCAGAGAAAACGACTGATATGAAAGGTCACAATAGAGTATATAATGATACCACATCACGAGCACATCATAGCATGACAGCACAACGTGAAATAACACCATATAGCGTCACATAGTCTAGTCATACGCAACATAATGTAATCTAATAAGCAAAAAATACAATATGCTACTACATGACAGTGAAGTGAGTAGTGTAGTGTACCATAAGATATCCGAATATAATCGACCGTTCTATGACATAAGTATATTTATGACATAAGAACAAAACTCATCTAATCATGTGTCCCTTAAGAGCCCCCCCAAAACGAGCCCCCGCAAAATCCGACCTTATTTGCCCTTAATTGCCTGTGGTTGTTTTCCTCGAAACCCCTAAATGTCACTAAATGTTTGCTAAATGCCGCTATATGTCTCTTATTCGTTCTTTATTTGTCCCTTGGGTGAGTCCCTAAATCCATCCAGATTGCAGAGTCGCAGTGGGAATGCGCCAGCCACGAAGGCCGATTGAATCAAGCCGGCGACGCTCGTCCAGCTTCTTTTGTGGGTTGGCAGCGTGGGCAGGGTTGGTCAAGGCCCCGCCCTCGAGTGTGCTGCTGCTCCACGACCCATTGCGGCTGATGGGTGGGGGTGGGGTGGGTTTTGGGTGGGTTTTGGGTGGGTGGGTGGGTGGGCAGAGAGAGTGGATGGGTGTTGAGTTGTGGGTGTGAGTGGGTGGGTGGAACGGTTGGGTTCAACCCAGTGGGTGGGCAGGGGAGGGCGTGTGTGTCTGAGAGGGGCCCCTTATTTTCCTTATGTGCCACTTATGTTCCCTTATTTGCCCTTATTTGCCCCTTATTTGCCCTTATTTGCCCTTATTTGCCGCTTATTTGCCCTTATTTGCCCTTATTTGCCCCTTATTTTTATTTGCCCCTTATTTGCCCCTTATTTGCCCGTATTTGCCCTTTATTTGCCCTTATTTGCGCTTTATTTGCGCTTTATTTGCCCCTTATTTGCCCTTATTTGCCCCTTACGTGCGCGCATTCCTCTCCATTGCGCCTTGCCTTCCAAAAGCTCATGTCAGCGCTTGCCACTGCCCCTTACTGTCCCCACCCAAGCTGAAAGCCTGCTAAACCCTTGAACCCATGCAAGCCGAAGCCACTAACACACCTGGAACCCTAAACCCCTAAACCCTTGAATTGAACCCTAAACATAAAGGAGCGTAGTTTCAAGAGACTTGGAACTTCAAACCCCTAAACCCTGAACAGAACAGTTTTTACAGACCTGCAACCGTAAACCCCCAGACCCTAAACAGGAAGGAACCGCAGTTTCAACAGACCTGACCTGGAACCCTAAGCACATCAACGCCTTGTTTCAATAGACTTAGAACCTTGAAACCCTTGAATCCTAAACCCTCAGACCCTGAAGCCCGTAAATAAACCTTTCTACCCTGAGCCCGGAGCCGGGAAGCGTACAAAACCCTGTTCGCCGCTAAATGTCCTTATTTGTCTGCTAAATGCCGCTAAATGCCCTTAAATGTCGCTTATTTGCCCGGACCACGCAAACGACAAATAGGGGCAGATAAGAGACAAATAATAGCAAATAGCTGGGGGGGCTCGTTTTGGGGGGGCTCTTAAGGGAGGCATGATCTAATGCCACGTATATATACATGTATACATGGAGAGCGCGAGAGAAATGCATATACACAATTCATGTGTATATGTGTATGTATATATATATATATACTTGGACACTATATACTGCATGATGTAGACTCTATTAGTATATACAAGGCATAGTGAATCATATGTAGCCTGAAGTCGCGACAAAGCCGTTGAGCCTGAAACCAAGCCAAGGTGCACGTCGTCCATGGGCTTTTGAGGTGCGATTGCCGCGTCTGGGGCGGCTTTGCACAAAAACGGCCAGCAAAAAACGTACAGAGAGGTGTGATCGTGCGACCGTCTATGAAAATGGGTGCTGGTTGTCTCGTGAGTACGGGCTGGTGCTCCCCCCTCAATTTTGCGCTCAGTTCCTTCTATTTGAAGGGGTGCTTCTTTACAAGGATTCCCTTCGAGGCACCTTGAACAAAAGACATATGCTTGAATCTGCTATCATTGAAACTCAAAAAGACAACAACCTGGAGGAACCCACCATGACTTTCATCCTGGGTCCAAAGCAGCGGCAGTGCCAACGGATCTCCGGCAAGCATCTACTTGACGCCATCAACTCTTCAGCCCACGCTTGGCCCTCGAGGCTTCGTTGATTTTGCAGTTTTCAGGCTGCAATGAATTTGGGGGGGGGGGGGGGGGGCGATGCTGCAAGCACGAGCTCACTTCGTCACACATTGGCACCCTTTGCTTTGGAACTCGGATAGTCCTGTGCGGTCGCCACGCTTTTCTCCACCGAGGCACGGGAGGCGAAGGAGAGTTGCTCTGAATTACAGCTCATGACAGGCACCGGCAGTTATCTCCAGCGGGAACCCGAAATGGAATGTTGTCACGGACAGCCCACACTTGCAAATCCATACGGGGGGACTCTGACATGGGCATCGGTCACGAGCGCTCTATGCTTCCACTGCTGCTTGTGCTGCTGGCATCCTCGGCATGGACAACAAAAAGCAGCAATCGAAATAGTACTAGCATTCGCAGAAGATATCAAGAATAATCGTAAGACTAATGCTTGTGCCTGACTGCAATGTCCCCTCGCTCGAGCTCCGCACTTCGCTACTGTCATGCAGCGGCCTTTCCTTCGGAGCTGCCTTCGCCTGCGAGGTGACAACTCCACAGTGACAATACTCGGCCCGTGGTCACTTAGACTTCCAAATCCAGAATCCAGCACAACATGCAACCCCAGCCGTGCCGAACTCACACCACATGCGAAGGCCGTGAAGTCAAACCTGGAATCTGCACTAAGCACACGAAGCCCCGAATTGTCTCGGAAAGGGCTATATAAGTAGGCAGGAAAAGTCTGGAAAGGCCCAACTAAACCCTCGCGTGGAACTCAAAAGCCGTTTGGCTGGGGTGCTGGACCCCGAAACCCTGTGGGAGACCCTGAACCCTCAAACCGAAACCAAACTTTACATGTCCCCATCATTTGGGAGATTCCGAACAGGGGTACCTTATTCAGGGGTCCCTATAATAAGGATCCTACTATTTAGGGCACTACATTAGGGTCCCATATTTTCTGAAACTCACATTTTACCCGTCTTGGCAGAGCGGCGGGCCTTCGCGAGGCTGTCCGCTGAGCTGCCAGAGTCCGGTGAGCTGCTGCCCTCTTTTTGCTGGTGATGCTTAGGGTTTACACTCTCGCAACTCGGACGCATCCACACGAGGTTCGTTTTCGGCAGGTCGGTTTGACTACGACGAGACATAGCGGGCTCTTGGAGGTCGTCGGAATCCGAAGGTCCGGGTATCGCTCGTGGCAGCTTAGGCCTTGCCCCTGTTGTCGTGCAAACGACCCTGAAGCGGTGGACCCTTTCTTCCGAAATTGAACTTGCTGGATGTTCAAAATCTGAACTCCAAACCCCATGCCCTGTTCTTTTCCAACATGAAACTTGCAACGTTTTGCGAAACGGAACACAGACTTGAATGCACCAGGACCCCTGCTCTAGGAATGTAGACAGTTCTTGTGGCTCTACAGCCAGCTGATCTGGGAGGTCATACCTCGTCCTACCTCTGTCCAAGATAAAACTGATAAAACTTCTTTCTTTCTTTCGCCAGGGTTATGGTGCAGGGGGGTAAAACTTCTCTCTCGCGCTCTCTCTCGCAGACTCAGTCACCTATCCGGCAGAAATCAACAGCCTCGTCCTCCTCGCTGGAGGTGACTCTGCGCACCAACGGGCCTTGAAACCCAGGGAAGACATGCTTTTGCACTGCCACCGCCATCGGAGCCCCTACTGTGTCGCTCCCTGTGCTCCCCGTTCCATCCTGCCTCCACGCGGTGCGCTCACGGGGGCGGGCTGCTCCAAGGCATCCTCGCCCGGCGCCGGCCCTGAACGCCGGCGGGAATCTGTGGCTCTCGCGTCGGAGAGCTTCCGAAGCAAAGACCGGGTCCCCCCGTCCCCTCCCCCCTTTTTTTGTGAGGCGTTGCGATTTCTTGTGAGGAGGCTTTGCCACTCTGCCGGCCTAAGGCTCCCTTGTCAACACCACTTTGTCGTTGCAAGGGGCTTCAGGATGCACTAGGAGAGGCGCTGCCGCGAGGACTGAGAGAGGGAGGCTCCTGAAAGACCTGGAACTGGCCAGCTCCCTTTGTGACGTACTTCGCCTTTCGCCCACTGCCCTTGGACAAGAGGTACAAACTCTCAGAGTCCTTGAGTCCACCGAGCCTAACGCGAACCCACCAGCCGTCGCTCGTCTCGCGGCCGATGAGGGGATCTCCGTCCTCCCACTCTGAAGTACTCGTCCCCAGAGCAGGCAGATGGAAATCATACTGGCCCCTGCCGTCCGACAAGACTCCGTGCAATCGCGTTTGGCTGCTGCCGGCTTTCAGTGAGATGCGCACCTCAGCCCAGGAGCCCCCGCGCAGGCAGGAAGTTTCGGAGCTGGCGTAGTTGGTATCCGCAGACACTACTTCGTAGCCCAAGCCATCCCGGCCAGCAGTGTGCAGGACTGCCGGAGCCTGACCGCTGGGCTTGTGCCCAACCACGACCCGCCGAACACCTCCGTCCAGCAGGTACTCCAGAACTTCCTTGTTCATGGGATCTGAGCACTTCTGGTAGCCTTCGAACTTATCTTCGTCGATGGCTTTCCTTGCCGGCATGGCATGTCCGTCCACGTAGCAGGTCACCACCACCGTGTGCAGCGCCATGGCTGGGCGGCATTGGTAGGCCATGAGCGCTTCCCCTCCACGGACGCGGCCAGTGGGCGACGGTTGCCAGAAGGGGCTTCGCTGCCAGGCCTCGACCTCTTGGAAAGCAAAGTCGTTCAGCCCATCGATCCACTCACGCAGAGCAAGGCCTCGGCGGCAGCCTACTTGCACCTCCTCGGGGCTGTTCCTCCGATAGCGCAGTGTCGGGCTAGGCACGAAGCCCAAAGCTTGCTTCTCCACCGCTCCGTGGACGAAGAGGGTGTCGCCAATGATCACCCCAACTTGTGCATTCCGAAGGTAAGCCACTACCGCGCCGTTCTTGTCGAGCACCGACTGAGAATAGCTCTCCAGCACCTCCTCTTCCGAGATCTCAGCGACGTCCTTGCCCGCGAGGCGCGCAAGCTCCGCGCGCCGGTGAGCAAAAGCCTGCGGCGAGCCCAAAGTGCACGTCAGCATCCACTTCAGTCGTGCCACGGGCGTGTCCGTCCAGCCCTTCTTGGCCAAGAAATCTGGCAACTTCGTGGCTTTCGGATCCCACCACGGCTGGAAGGCAGAGTCGGGGCCCAGGGCGACCTCCTCCGCCTGAAGCTCCGCGGTGAAACGCATTTTGTTAATATCCCGGTTTCCCATGATCAAAAAGACGCGGTCGGGATGCCTCTTTTTCAGGGCGACGAGCTCCCTGGCGAGCTGCAGGTCTCCAGGGCCCCGGTCGAACAGATCGCCACCGAAAACGAAGGCAGCGGTCGGGGAGCGAAGCTGGAGCTCCTCTTTCTCGTCCCTGAAAAGCACAGCTCTGCCGCTTCCCAGGTAGCGGTTGAAGGTGTCCAAGTCGCCCTCCAAGTCCGTGATGTAGCCTACCTCATCGATTCTCTCCGAAGGAAGCGCTGAGCGTGCCCGCGCCTCGGAGGCAAAAGACTTGCTCGTGGTGCTCGCAGCCAGGCCAGTTATAGCAGCAGCAACACCACGAAGGCGCCAAGGCCCAGCATGTTTCTGAAGAGCCAATCCAACACGTCGGCGCGGCAAGCAGCCAGCACCCAAACCAGTCGCAACATTGCGATTCAATGTGGGGAGTCCTTGAGGCAAGCACCTCAACCGCAGCATCTTCGCAGCATGGCCGAGAGTCACGCTGTCAATTCTTGGATGCTTCTGTGCAGGCACATCTCTAGTATTCGGGTTTTGCGTAACCAGTGTGCCTTTTTTGTAGCAAGGAAGAAATTACGCGTGCAGAATCGGCTGCAGCTCTTCTGCAACCTTGTGCAACAGCTGGGGCTTGGTCCATCGTCAGGCGACATCTGACCAAACTTGCCGCTCAGCATATGCCGTGATTCATCCGGATGCCGAGTACGATTTGGAAGGCTTGCTGGAATGCACTTCCTTCCCACGCTAGATGCAGGGTACTGGACAACCTGAAACAGCCGACGAATCCTTTGCAGCGTCTGGGCACCAGGCTGGCTTCGGCTTCTGCTGCTTGGCCTCGGTTCCACCAGGCAGGTTGCAAATCGGACAAGTCACCTTCATGTTGCATGGCACGGAGGCTGCAACAACTTGTCGAAGATCGCTCCGTTGGATGTTAGGACTGGACTTGTAGCTGAGGCCAGGGAACAGAAGCAGGCGATGATCTGTTGCCGAAACTGGGTTGCAAACCTTCCGTTTGGACGCGACTGGGCTCCTCTGATATATCACCTCCGCACCAAAAGAGAGATAGCACAGACAAAGATGGGATGTTTAATCCCAAGCATGTGAGGATTGTGACCACGAATGAAAGGCGAGGAGGGCAACAGAGAGAGGCTCCAAAGGCTCGGACTCTGCAGACTTCGTCGGGGTCGGGGTCGGGGTTGGGGTGACATGTCGTCTTGATGCTCGTCGTGAATTGTTTTAAATTTAAAACACAGACCCTCACCACCCACCCTGTCTGTGCAAGAGCTACTGGTCTCGACTGGGCATAAGCCAATTGTCGACAAAATGATGCTTGAACACATTGGGCTGTACGGTATATGCCAAGCTCAAAGAAATTGGATCTTTGAAACAACGTTGCAAATCGCTAGCGTGCTTCAAGCAGCTGTTGATTACATGGCTGGGAACTGAACGGCTGTACTTGATGAACATAAAGAACTTCTTGGACTTCTTGATCTCTGGAGTCTTTCTTCGGCCATTCTGCAAACAAAGTTGTATGGAACGCCACACATCCATGTAAGAATGACCTCTCATTGCGAGCCTCTTTGCGAAGAACCTCAAATGCTTGATCAAGTTGGTTTTGCTGCTGTTGGTTCGCAGCAAACGGCACACTTCACCCCGGATCGTACTGGCATACACTGATCTTGGATGGCAGCTGGCGGCTGGCACATACAAGTAACTATTCAACTCTTTGCGATGGGTTTGCCACTCCATGCGCCCGTCTATGTGTGACAACTGTAGGTCGAGAAAAGCGACAGCGTGATCCCCATGCTGTAAGCGGCCTCCTCGACTTGTAATGTCCCACTTAAGCTCGGGCTTCCATGAACTCAAGGTGTTGTGTACATCATCCACACATGCAGCACAAACCACGGAGTCATCGACTAAGCGAGCATAGAAAGCTATTTCATCGCGATGGGTATTGTACACGATCCTGTCAGCTTGTCCCACATAGAGATTTGCGAGGAACACACCCGGCGGTATGCCGGTACTGTAGCGACGCCAAATGCTTCATAACATTCCCCACGGTGCGTCACGTACTGGTTTCTGAGCATCAAGACGTTTTAAATTTGAAACAATTCACGACGAGCATCAAGACGACATGTCACGGCAGCTTTTGGCACAAGGGTCAGAAAGCTGAACGAGCCCACAAGGGGCGAAACCGGTTCTTAAACAGTGGCCTGGTGCTAAAACGGCTGCCCGTTCGTGCCCTGGTTTGATAGCTTCACACTCAGAGAAGGGTCGGGAGCCGACGTGGCAGCCGCCTTGTGGAAGTTCCCGCATTGACGGCGGCGCGCCGTCGGCTGCGTGCTCCGTGGGTTGCGGCACCGCAATCGCCCCGGGATTCACGTCGCCCACTCCCGCGGCGGAAGCGGGCTTGCCTCCGGTACACGTCTGACTGCCAGCGGGTTTACGCTCTTGTAGCGCAGCCGCCTGGATCCGAAGCACCGGGCCGGGATTCGTTGGGACCTCAGCCCAGGCACTCCTCGCATCTCGGCGTGACGAAAACTCCCCAGGGCTGGCTCAGGTCTCCTGAGGCTCGAAACACGAATCATGAAGAGTGGGGTGGGGAGGGGAAGTTCCAACTCCGCAGGTAGCAAGGCAGGAGAAGCGAGGAGGTTGCAGTAGGCAGTGTAGCAGTCGTCCTCGCACTAGCGGTGATGGCAGTTGGCAGAGGCAGTGCAACGGAGAGAGTGACGGGGAGTGGTCTGGTGGTAATAGCAATGGTGGTCGTAGAAAACAGTAGCAATAACTAGCAGTAAGACCCTAGTCCTAGTCTTACTCCGCGTAGACGTAGTAGTAGTCGTAATTCCAGCAGCAGCAGCAGCAGCAACAGCAGGCGGTGGCCGCAGCAACAGAGAAGGAGAAGCAGCAGCAGCTGTAACCTCACTTGTGGCAATCAGCGGATTGCCATTACCCTCATGCTTAGCTGGCTTCGCATTGCGCAACAGCAGCAAGCGCTTTCAACCTCGGGGCTCCACCGCCACGGTCCGGCGGCTCCATGCTCGAGATTGCCGCCAGGGGCTGCGGAGGGGACACATCCACCAGCCGACCTGAGCATGCTCGTCCCCGCTGATGAGTGTAATGCCGGAACACTCTTAATTACATGTTTATGGCTGTCTCTGTGATTTTGTTGTATCCTTCCGATGCTTGCTTGGCACAAGGCGCACTGCTTCGTCTGCCCGCCGGCTGGATGCAGGCAAGGCGGCCTGCCGATCCGACCGAAACGCTCTCGCCGTCCCATATCGACTACAAGTAGCTGCAACATCTCAAAAACGGGGGCCTGAGGCAGCTCCTCGTGCTCTTCCGGCGCATCCTGCCGGCAGCAACGGCCAGACCCTTGATTTCAAGAAAACAAGCCGGAGGGGTACCCAGACGCTTCGGAAGCGGCTCATGTAGAGCAGGAGCTGCGCATCCAGGCCTTCGCAGAATCCAACAGCCCACATTTGACCCACCGTCTGGTGGCCGAAGCCCAAGCCCTGCAATAGGGTGAAAGTTAAAGTTTGGGGGGTGTCACGGGACCCTCTTTTTCTCGCACATCCCTCCCTGCAAGCAAATCTTGTGTAAGCTCAGGGACAGCTGTCAGAACGCATCACTGCCCGACGGAAGTGACGAAGTCTCCGCGGGGCCACACCTCGCAGAGGCCAGGAGCGCCCTTCACAGCCTCAAAAGTGGGGGGAACTCTCAGGGCTCCGAGGGCTCCGAGGGCTCGGGCTTCCAGGTCCACTCCACCTCCAGGAGCTCCTGAAAAGCCACCGTCAGGTTCCCCAAAAGCCCCGAGGGCCCGGTGCTCCAGGTGCCAGTCATGGTGGACCGGAGGTTCACGAAGCCCGCGCGGATCTTGCCCGAGATGCCCTCAGCCGTCGCCTTCGTAGGCCACATCTGGCCCGAGATCAGGTAGGTCCCGGCGCAGGGCGGGCCAATCTTGAAGCTCATGCCAGCACCGGTCAGGTTGGTCCACAGGAAGGGTGCATCTTGTGTGACTGTGATGGCCACCTCAGAAACGCTCTTGTCACCACAGCCCTGCCCAAGCATGCCAGTGCCGACGCGGCCTGAGGCCTCGTCCACGCTTTCGAAGAAGAAGGTGGTATTCGTAGTGCTCCCATTTCTTGCTTCACTCGATGGCATCAGGCGCAGGCCCTCCCGGCCCCCGAGCGAATCCACCAAGCTGATCAGGCGGCGGGCAGCGGAGGCGAGGCGTGGGTCGCTTCCCTGCTTCGTCAGGCTCAGGCTCGCCAAGTTGCAGCCGGCCCTGGTGGCGGCCTCGGCCAGAGCCACCTCGCCGACCTCCACCTCCACAAGAGAAGCGGGCGCAGGGCTGCGATCAAGCTTGCCGAGGAAGCGGTGGATGGCTGCCGACAGCCCTGGTGCTGCCAGCAGGCAGCTGGGTTCCACCAGACCTGCGCTGGAAGCACTGACTTCGGAGCTGCGATGAAGCGATGCCGTAAGCTGAACAGCTGCAAAAGCAGGCGAGGCATCTTCCTCAAAGTCCAGCGTCTCACAGCCGCCCTGCAAGCTTTGTGCTTGGAAGCGTCCTTGTGATTCCAGAATGCACAGAGCCAGCAAACATGCTGCTCGACAAGCACTGGCTTCTCTCCACATGGCTCCAGCACTGTACTTCCCAAATCGTCGTTACAAGAAGGGATTGCTACAGTAGGGAATTCAAGCTCGTGCATGGCCCATCTTTTCGAGTTGAGGAAACATGGAAATATCTGTAGCGGCGAGCCCGATGATCCTGTTGAATGTTGTAGGCACGTGAAGGCATGGTAGCAATGTTCACGTGCAACATGTCACGGCCACTGCCGACCCAGCTTCGCACTTGCCAGTCGCCGGCATAAAAGAACAAAAGGCCAGATGATGACGACAAGTTGTGGGAAGCATCCCTGCCCTGCCTTCTGCAGACGTGCCCTCCATGGAGCTCACGGTGCCCTGTCAGGAATCCGAATCCGACTGACGAAGCCGGCATCGAACCAGCGGTACTTAGACAATTAACGCATGTCGTGCTATGGTTGAGAAGCACTCGGCAAGCTCCACGCAGACTTTCGAAGCTACAGAGTCTCAGAACTACCTCGTCTACCCAGTCCACCGGCTTGGGAGCAGTCTTTGTACCCCAAAAGCGCTTCAAGGAGCTGTTGTTGCGAATTGCTTCCCGAGCTGTCGACCGGCTTTAGCAGTTATGTTTGCACTGCTTCAACATGCTGCTCACTGTGTGCAGCAGGAGCTGAGGGGGAACATGTGCCTCAGATTCAGCTTGGAACAAACGCACTACCGGTCTCAGATGATCTCAGATGTAGATGGTGTAAGCTCAGCCCATAACGTCCACTTGTGTCTCTCGGCTTGCTTTCTGACCTCAACTGGTGCACCCCTCCCCACCGCCCCTAAAGCACCTCCTCGCCTTCTCGTCAGGTTGCAGACAGAAATTACATCCGAGCGGCAAGGTACCCACGAATCTTCGCCTGGGCCTTCACAAGGCCTGGCAGCACCGGCGACAACGACGACGAATCCTGGCAAAATTCATGTGAGTCTGAGTTGCAGCCTCCTGGAAGTAGTTTTGTAAACCTGGTAAATATGGCCTGGAAGGGGGAAGAAGCAGCACAAAAGGCTGTGGCACACTGTGATCGTGTCAACCAGCTCCAGAACACGGACAGATCTCAGGGAAAACAAACAGAACAACTCAACACTTGCCAGTTTTGTTCGATTGCTGCCCTTTTCAGCACGGACTGAGGTGCCGGCCAGCGCCTACGATTGCTGCCCTAAACCCTAAACCCTAAACGTATTAAACCCTAAACAACCCTAAGCCTCTGTATTGCATATCGGAGCACCCAGATCCTGCTGTCCTGCGGCAGAATGCGAACCGACATGGCTGGGGCCGCCGAAGCCTGCAAGGCACAAGGCTAGATCTTGTGCCGCCTTGTAATATAGCATAACGTAAACTACCATGATATAATATGATATGATCGAATATCATGAAATATGGCAAACTATCGTATACTATAGTATAATATAGTATAATATACGTATACTCATGTTTTTTGAGGGACAGCACCTCGGGCCCTTGGAAGCTTCCGCCTTCACGGCACGGAGCACCTCTTCGGCGGCACAACCGTAGCCTTGGATTTACACTCTCACGACTCGGACTTGCCAGGTGAGGTCTCTCGGCGAGTGGTGGGTTGAATGCGGCGAGCTGTAACTCCGAAATGCTATCCAATCCAGGATTCAACCTTTGGGGGGTTCCGGTGCTTCGGGCACGAACTTTGGGTAGTTCAAAAGAACAGTTCATGCTCAGTTTCGAGGAATCGTGGATTTGTAGCTCAACCTGCTTCCGCACGAACGCAGGGCTTCCGTCGCAAAAATCACATGAACGAAAGTCTCTCCTGGTTTTGTGTGTTCTCGCCTACGCTTTCATCCCACTGGCCGCTTCGTGCCTCTCGAGTGTGGACCTTCTGGTTCAACTACTCGCAGACTTCTATGTTCTAGGATGCAACAAGGTGCGGAGGTCCAGGCGAAGGAACCGAAGACCACTGCCATAAGGCCAGGAGAGATTACCTGCAGCTCCGTGGGTGATGTCGCATAGTCGATCGAAAGGCACAACATCTCATCGAGCTGCACGACACAGGGGATCATGTAAACAATAGCTGCTGGCTTCACCGCAGGTGCTCTTACGCTGCATGTCTTCGTTGGCTATACTTCAAGTTGGCAAGCCTTATCATAACATATCCGAGTGATAATACTTTCGTGTTGGGCATGTGTTGGGCAGCACCACTGTCGACAGGCCGACCCCCCTGCATGCGGTGTGCGGTGCGTGTCTCGGACAGACGTGCTTGAGACTAGCATCACCGGCATTGGACAGGCAATGCAGCAAACACCGCAAGCAGCACATACCGCACTGCCGTCTGCAAGCAAACACTATTCACCGAGGCACTGTGCAACAACAGCAGGCACAGCTTGTCGGTAATGGCGGACTGCATGCCATAGAGGTCCAGTTTCCTGCTGTGCACTTGTGCTTCAAGCCGAGGCCCGAGGCTCGAGGAGGCTCGGAATTTTGCAGCTTTGGTGGCAAGGGACGGACTAGAATCTGACTCCAGCACTGCAAATCACCATGTCACCACTGCCTCAAGCTCCGACAATTCTGCACCACTTGCAGCAGAGCGCGCTCCAAAGCCGGCAATGCCGTCGCCCTGGCGTGTTGCAGCGGCCAGATGCTGGGACCTCTGTTCCTGGGGCCTCTTCATGAAGTCTTCGCAACAGTTCGTACGCTGTCGGATCGTGGCAGCGAAGAACCGAAACCTGAAGTAAGCCAAGGCCAAGCGCGGGCCGGCGACCGCATCTCTGCGCCGGTGGCAGAGTTTGGCCTCCAAGGCCGCGAGGTGCATGAGACAGCACTTGAACATGACTGGCATTCTCATGCCTCACAGCTTCACAACACAGCAATTTTGGGCAAAACTCTTGCTTACCCCTTGATGACCCAAGAAGCCAAGCGACGGTGCTCGCCTGGCGAACATCAGACATAGATCAGCATTGGCAAAAGCAACGGCAGCACTGACAGCAAGTTTCCAAGCTGGCATCGCTCCTCTGGATCGTGAGGTCACGCAATCCTGCGAGCGAGAGAAAAACACTCTCCCGAAAGAAATGACATCTTGCTGCCGCGAGGAAGCCCGCCTTGCAACTTCGGGAGCACCTCCCAAGCTTCGCCGGGCAGATCAACATTGCACAAGCTCAGCGACGTCAGCGATGAGATGGACATCAGCTGCAGCGAGGCCTGCGCAAGAGCGACATACCCACCACATCTCGGATTGCTGCCCAACTCATCGCAACCCCCGATGGCAGTCAGACTCTCGAGACTCGGAATCTCTGAAGTCTGCAAGAGGCACTGCCGCCGGAAGCTTGGGAAGGTGGGCCAGGCGAAGGCTGCGAAGAGCAAGGTCCTCCAGAATTCTACGCCCAACCCCGGTAGTAAACTTTTGGAAGCTTTGGGAGGGTGATGCTTGCGGAATCGATAGCTATGTAGATAGGTAGATAGATACGAACAGGAAGCAAACAAACAAACGAACACACAAACAAACAGACCCGCAAAGACAAAAATACAGGTACGGCATAGATACATGGATGATCGACAAATAGATAGAAGATAGATGGACAGATTGATACAAGTAGCTGGATAGATATGTCGACCGACAGATTGATAGACAGGTAGACGGTAGACTGAAAAAGACACATGTAGGCATGGAGGCAGACAAATGTACAGATTCACGGGCAGAAGCCATGCAAACATAATTTCTCTCTCTTGCTTGCTTGCTTGCTAAGGGGTCTAGGGGCTGCCCGCAACCCCTTGGCCCGAAGGCCTACCCCCTCGCGGCGCGCAACGTCCAAGGTCAGTTCGGCCCCTTCCGGGGATGGTGAGGACGAGAGCGGGTGCCCTTTCCCTGCTTTGGCCAAAACAGACCGCTAGACCTCAACACACAACCAATCAGCAGGGCTTCTGGGCGCTGCGTCGTTCTCACCCCCACGGGAATTTTTTGGGCTTGTTGCCACGTGCACTGCTCCTCGGTGGGCTCCACCCCCCGACGAGCGCACAACTGCAGTCTCGCCTGCGCTCTGTACAAACCCACCTGGCCTGCCTCCCCACCTGATCCCTAACAGAACCTTGCGCAACTGCACTGCCTGTACCTACCCACCCCTCCCTGAACCTGGCCGTCCCCTCGTTCCCCTTTCCAAGCAGTGGCAAGACACCCGTGACTTGCAGAATTTCTCTCTCTCTCTCTCTCTCTCTCTCTCTCTCTCTCTCTCTCGCTTCGCTTCGCTTCGCTTCGCTTCGCTTCGCTTCGCTTCGCTCTCTCTCTCTCTCTCTCTCTCTCTCTCTCTCTCTCTCTCTCCTCTCTCTCTCTCTCTCTCTCTCTCTCTCTCTCTCTCTCTCTCTCTCTCTCTCTCTCTCTCTCTCTCTCTCTCTCTCTCTCTCTCTCTCTCTCTCTCTCTCTCCTGGGCATGAGGGCGGGTCAGCGCCCTCGGGCCGAAGGCCCCCCCATCGTGTTGATGGGTGCGAGGGGTGAGATGCGAATGTGGAACACTGTCTCGGCTAAAGCCTTGTAATTTACGTTAACGACGACAGTGTTTCAACATTCTCCTCAGACACATGCATCTTCATTTGTGCTTTTTATCCCCCAGATATAGAAGGGAAGTACCTACGGTCATAAATTTCGGGGATAAAAATCACAACGTTCAGTCCCCCCTCTCTCTCTCTCTCTCTGCCGTTTGCCGTTGCATCCAGAGTGTCTAGCATAATTGTACTTGCTCATTTGTTTGTATGCATACACACACGCACGTGCATACGTCATACATACATACCTACCTACGCACATACATACGCGCATACATACATGAGCGTGCATTTACCGCGAGGATTGAACTGTTGTGGCAGAAATTCTGCGCATGTATTCGGGTCTTACCTCTCAGTTCTCAGACTGGTGCATCGGTGTCTCTTGAGATTCTCTCCCTGCACTGCTCCTTGAAGCCGCTCTGGTGCTTTGCAGTCGTGCTTCTGTGCATTTCTCTGGGGTGGATTGCTACGACTACGATAACATGTGTAAAGCATCCAGCACAAAAAAAGGCGACGATAGGATGTGCTTGCCAGCCTCACAAAAACAAATCAGAAGCGGATCGCAGAATCCTGAAAGCCTGAACGAAAACATTCGATTAATAAGTCACTAAATCCTGCGCCCTATATCCCACATCCAGACCACCAACCCTGAACCCTCCTCGGAGACGGAAGAAGCCGCCAGCAGCTTTTCCACCTCCTCCGGGTCCGGACAGTAGTTCGGAAGACGCTCCTGCGGCGAACTTCGACTTTCCGCAGAAAGATCTGAGTGTATGCACTCAGATATATTTAGTCGTGTGAAGACGGCTGTATGTATGCATACACACACGTATTTATATATAAATATATGTATGCATACACGTATAGATACAGATTGACTTTTCTGTGCTATCTGCTGGACCTGCTTCTGCCTTATTCTGGCTAAAAGGAGTCGGAATGTCAAGCCTGGAACGATGAAAACCGCAAATTTCTAGCCTTTCACTTCTTACTCTTCCTACCCTTGCAGTTTGTGTTCTTGAGTTTGTTTTGTTCTGGGACTCTAGCGTCTTTAAACTCGCGCGCTCTAGAACTTTTTTCAGCTACTTCTTGGATCTTCTGATAGGCTCCAGATCCACACCCTCAGGCCCCCAAGCCCAAAGCACCCTGTACCTGGACTTCGAAGACGCCAACCCGAAAACCCCCAAGAACTTACGTGTCAGCATGTCATTGTTTAAATATCCTACATTCAAGCAGATCTTATGTTAGAACCCTGGCCAGTCCAGCTTGAGGTCGACCAGGGGCCCATCGAGCCAGAGAGCGAAAGGGCTTTTCGCCAGCGACGGCAGCCTGAAAGAAAGGGGCCCCCGAAGCCTGAAGTCAAAGAGAGACTATGCCATCTGTTGCTTCAAGCCTTTGAAGGTTTGGGCAAGTTCTGACTCGATACAGAGTGCTATTGTGGCTTTCGGGGTGTTTGTCCTTTTGTGGGGTTTTGGGTTTCAGCACTCACTTCACTAGACACGGCCCATCTTCGACGAGCGCCAGGGCCCAATGCTAGAGACGACTAGAAGCTCGAGGAATCGTGCGAAGGGATCACCTAAACACTGCTGCGTGCCCAGCCCTTGAGGCCTCCCAAGACTCCAAAACACTCTGTCTACATTGGCAGCCTTCCAACCAAGGTCAAACAGACCTAAATGCACCACCAGACTGAACCCTTGCGGTGAACTCTTCTTTGTCTGAAAAGGAGAAGCCATGAAGTCGCATCAACCTACAAAGCTCTGTTAAATGCCACCTGCGCTGCAACGATGAGAAACTATGGTAAAAACCGGGAACCGCGGAAAAGAAAAGCTTTCCAAAGAAGTCCAAGTCACTCGCAGGAAGCCAATGTCAACCTTTTCGGCCCCACCGGGGCCGGCGCACCGGAACCGAGGCCTCTGCTGGAAACTGAATTTCGAAGGCTGCCGTTGTGCTGGTGAGGGGGGGAAGGGCTAGCCTTGTGCCACCAGCACCATGACCACTGCTGCCACTCGCCAACATGCTTGTGACTGCGTCGTGGGCATGCTGCCTACGAACACAAGACCCCCACCCTTGCATCCAGGCGACAGCTTCCCTGCACGTGTGAGAGCGATACTCTGTGCAGCTTCCTCGGTGCTCTGGTGATACAAAGAAGAGGACGGACAGTGGTTCGACGGCTAGTTTTGGCTGAGATACACAGGTTGAACCTGGCACGATTGAGAGCCTAAGGACATGCCCTCTGGGTGCAGTTCTGCTTCGCACAACTATGCAGCAGCTGCGATAGTCCAGCCGTTGTCCTTGCAACATGCACAGGTACAGACAATAGGTAGTGCACGAAGCTCACGATCACTGAATCGCTCAACGTCTGCAAAACTGAGCCAGGATTAGCCAAGGATCAACGGGAGGGTGGCCGTGTGCATGCAAAGGCCTTCAAGTTCAGGGCAGAGCTCGGCCAGCAAGTCGCCGATGTTTCTGCTGGCTTGTCCCGGTTGAAGCCTGAAGGCAAGGAAGATCCCTCGACGTGCACTACCTTTGCCCTTATGAATGAAGCCTTTACTAGTAGGGCTGGTCGGTTCAAAACACCTCCGCTGTATCGAAACTCTCGCCCAGCCTGGATGGGATGTTGAGGAATTGGAGCCTGCTTCCACTGGCCTGCGGAAACCGATCCGCGTCAAGGAGGGAGGGAAGGAGCAGGGAGACGGGGAGGCAGGGAGGGAGGGAGGGAGGGAAGGCAAGATCGGGCAGGAACCTGGCAGGCAGGCCACCTAGCAGAGGGAGAGAGAGAGGGAGGGAGGCAGACCAACTTAACAAGATCAAAGGAAGAAAGAAGAAAGTGATGAAGAGCTCTTGTGAAGATGATGCACGACAATGTACCAGATATCTGATATCCGGACATGCGACAGAAAAAACAAGGTCAACCCGGGATCCCAAAAAGCATCCACAAAGCACATCTCGCGAGCAGTGACACGAGCGTTGTCAGTTTACAGCTGTAACGTAAGTGTACTTCAGCGGCCTCGCGCCCCACCCCGCATCGCGAGCCACCCACGATCACCCACGTGGAACCTCCAAGGTCTTGCCGCACCTCGTATCGACCCTCACCACCGTGGGCGGCATCGCGACCGCAATTGGTTTCGCAAGCACCCCATATCGCGATGCCGCACCCCGTAGCATGGAACCTGCCGCGCCGCACCCGGTATCGTGACCCCATGTGACCCCCACCCCTCCGATCCGCCCCGCGTCGCACCCCAGCGGACCGCTTGGACGCCAAGACTCTAAAGTGCTGCCTCGCCACACCCCGCAACGTGGCCAACGCGATTGCAAAACCTGAAGGAGGACTCAACCCCCGAGGGGTTTTTTGGAACAAGCCAAAGAAATTACGAGGAACTCAATTCAAGGGACGGGCCCGTGTGCCTAATGCCCGCCATCGCCCGGGACATGCAGGATGCAGTCCACGGGAATCATAAGACCAAAGGGCCAGCAGGGAAGTGTGGGACATCCAACCCAGTTCGTGAATTTTCAAGGGAGCAGCCATGCTGTCATGCTTGCAGCCATTTGACCGTGTTTCCGGAATGGCGTCGGGAGCTGTACAAGCCATTCCTGTTGTAGGCCTGGGTGAAAGTGCGTGTTGCAAGGCATGTCTGTTGTCACGCACATGCATTTCGCGGAAAGCTTAAACACTTGTTTTTTCAGCATGGGCTTGGATTGTGTGCCAGCTAAAACACTGAAGCCTAAACCCATACATCCCTGCAGCCCCCAGGTCTACACCCCAAACTTCCAAAAAGTTTTTGCATCCAGGCCTCTTGAAGTCTTGCCGGGGAAGAGCGAATGTCGTAGCACTCGTGGCTACACACTCACGCTGACAACTTTAGCAACAGCACTATCAGAAACGAGACTTAAAAAGCAGTATGACTTGATCCTTAAACTCTAAAGCCCGAAACACCCAAAGCCGAAAATCAAGAGACCCTGGTCCTGGATGATTCGCGTCAGAGACTCGAAATCGCATGGGGGCTCCTGACAGGCAGCCAAGGCTATCCTACTTCGCAGGGAACCTGACACGCGAAACCAAACATACATGCTCCAATCTACAAAAACTTGAGCATCTGCACTCACATTGGCGTACATGTGCATATACAGCGTGTGTATATGAACAGATGTGTATGGATGTATGTGTGTATGTATGTATATGTGCGTGCATACATACATACTGCGTAGATATGCTGTAGAAACACACAGGCTGACTTCACTTTGGTATAGCCCCGAGCTCCACGGCGATTCCGATGCTCTTCAGGGGGCAGCGCTTCGCAGCCTCTGCCAGAACTGGTCCAGGACAGCGGAGGAGCCAAACATCCTGGCTACTATACTATACCATACTAATACTATACGATAAATACCATACTAATGCTTTACTATAAAGTACCATACTCATGCTATACTATAAAGTACCATACTAATGCTATACCATAATCGTACCATACTGCACTATAATATGCCATACGACTTCGAGCTGTGAAGTTTTGGGTTCAGGGCACTTAACAAGTCCTTACTTACAGCCTCAGTGCCTTGGGTTCAAGATTGTTCAGGGTGCCCTATTTTTCTTGTCTGCGGAAAAAATTTGCTTCATGCAGGAACATGATCCAGCGTGCAGGCTTCGAAACATTTTCAGCCCGGATGAAGGGTATCAACTCCTAACCCTAATCCCAAAAACCTACACCGGTCGAAACTGTAAACCCCGAAACCCTCGGATGTCTGATTGGGGCAGTGCAGTTCAGTGCAGGCCTCAAGTTGCGGGAGGCCGCCCTCCGCGAGCAGCTTCAAGAGATCATCCTTCGTGCAATGTTTTACGTCGTGTTGTAGATTCCTGCGCGTTTCCCGAAGTGAGGTAATGACGAGCTTGCTCTGAAAAATGGAACATCTCTTGGCTCAGTCGACAGTTCGCTCTTTGAAAA
Source organism: Symbiodinium sp. CCMP2592 (assembly GCA_905221615.1). Lineage (NCBI taxonomy): Eukaryota > Dinophyceae > Suessiales > Symbiodiniaceae > Symbiodinium > Symbiodinium sp. CCMP2592. The sequence continues at coordinate 1,045,702 of CAJNDT010000014.1, read as the reverse complement.
TTAGTTTGGGACGAGTTTGGCGCAACGGTCACTTTGATGGGCACTCCTGAAGGCTGCTTGTAAGCCGCAGCGACAGAAGCCTCGAAGACTGGATGATAGCCGAAGTGACCTGGCCAACAGCGGACACTGCAAGAGACAGTCATGGCTGAAAGCTTCCGTACTCTTTCTTCTTGCTGCTCTAGGGCCGGCTGGTGATGCAACGGAAGGTCCAAGACTTTCAGCTTTGGAAATTTCACCAGCGTGCTCACGGCACGAAAGTGTGACGCACGCAGCGTTGGGAGAACCTCAGCACTGCGATAATGTCGTTTCGGCTCAACATGGAGAGACAGAGGCTGACATTACAGTTCGCAAAACCGTTTCACCTGCCGGCATATCCAGACATTGGTATTGACACCTTTGCACCCTGGGGTCGGGGTTGTGATCTTGCACCGGTTGGCACTCAGCAGCAGCATCCCAATAATGATCCCTTAACAGCCTCTATACCACCATCCCTCTACCTGATCCAGGGCACTAGAACTTCCAGCGGGGGAGCTGCCTCCCGCAGCAGGTCCATGACCTGCGGAGTCAATGTCTCCTGGCACGGCTTAGGGGCTTTGGGCCCTGAGCGTACAGAACGGTAGTAGACAGGCGAAATCTAGGCGAAACGCGGAAAGCATGTACCATGGATGGGAGGTAGTGACGCAAGTCCAGCATCCAGAATGTCCGGAAACGGGGGCAGCATGTAGATGACTTACCACATATGCAGCAAGGAAGCAGTCCAGTCGAGACTGCTTAGGATACTGTAGCATAGGGGTGGCAGAGCAGCCAAGCCGATGGTTCAACAGCGGCTACGCGGCCTCGTTGTCTGAGAGATCGAGATACTTCAGACCGGGGCAAATATGGAGGAGTCCTTGGCGATCTGCTGTATTCAACCCAATGCAAGCCGACTGAACACGTGGATAGCAAGAGACTACTGAAATCTTCTAAAATACCCAAACAAAAGAGCATCAACGGTAGCAACAGGAAGGAAACACGGTTAACATCAAGTAGCCTTGCATCTGACACCAAAGACCTGTAAGGCATAAAGCCCTAAACCCTCCTGGGCCTACACCCCTGTTGCAGCTGGGCTCTGAGTGTCGGAAACCTGAAGCCCTAAACTCAAAACCCGAAACTTCGAACCCAAAGCTCTAAGCCCTAAACCCCAAAAACCCGCAGCCACATGCTCACTTGCCAAGTCGCGGTTAACGTGGGACTCTGTGAGCGTCGGCATCGCCCGCAGGATCAGAGTCTCCTGGGTTCAGGGTTTAAGGTGAAATGGGATTTTACGAAGATCAGGGTGCCTTTTCCGGGGGCCCTTATCCAAAGGATCCTACTACGAAAGGGTACTACATTGGGGCCGCCTATGTTGAAAAACTCCCAAATAGAACCCAGGGCTTCGGCGCTCACACTCGGACAATCCAGACTAGGCAAGTGGGCACGAGTCGGCTGAGAGAGCCCACAACGTAGTGGTCGACCCAGGGTGCAAGGGTTGAGGATATTGAGGTTTTGGGTTTAAGTTTAGGGTTTTGGCTGTTGGGTTTTTGGGTTTGGGCTCTAATGTTTGGGGGCTTTGGTCTCTGAACAAACGAGGAGATTGAATGCCAGGCCGGCTGCCAAATATATCAGCTTCTGGCAGCCTGCGCAGGAGGCACGCTCTTCCTTAGCAGAGAAACCGGAGGGCAGAACTGCTTTGCGTTCCCACAGAGGAATCAAGGTGGGCGTGGCAAGACTACGACTGACGGGACCAAACCGACTGCATGCGTTGATGGGGTTCCGACATGCCACAGACTGGGAAGTCAGAGTTCTGTACGGTGAACTGAGGCTGTTTCCACAGGGCATCCTGTCCTAGGAAAGCCAAGCCTCGAGCCATGACACCACGCCTTCACAGCTGCCCAAGAACTGTTCTTCATTCAGGCAAAGCCCGGGCAAAAAGCCGCGCTGGAGGACCAGCGCCCTGGAACGGTCGTAGGCATAAGCACGCGCTGCACAACTTGCCAAAAAGGGGCTAACCTGGAACTCGCGTTTACCCGGTAAAACATGTGTATTTATGCAACATTAAGTCGCAGGCCAGCATAAATACACGTGTCGGTGAACCCCCGTGTGTGTTCGTGTGGCCTGTCCTGACCTCATGGAGCAAACTGAGAAGGCCTGAGCTCGCGACAGCAAAGCTCTGCTGCCAGCAGTGAGCTCGACGGCAGCCAGCACAAGCAAAGCAGCAGCTTGTGCAGAGGGAAGGCCGACTGCCTCGGAACACTCTTGTGCTAATTATGCCATGTGTATTCCTTTGCTACCGACATCTGTCGCTGGTCAAAACCATCCTCACCGCAGACGGATCCCGGGTGTGAAGCTTCCTCTGTCTTCCCTTCTCTGAGAATCCCCAGGCCAACCAGCCGAGAAACCCTTTGAACAGCAGGAACTTTCCAACAGCAGCGAAGGGCTTGTCAAGGTTATAAGGAATGAGTTCGGAATGAACATCAATGCCCCCTGCCCCCACCCGAGCTGCAGCGTCTCCTACCACAGACCCTAGGCTGCAGTCCAGTCCAAACTATCCTTCAACCACCCTCATAACATCTCCAAACCGCAAAATTCAAAGCCCATTGTGCCAGGTAACGGAACCGGAGCTGCAGCCGGAACGTCCGCCAGGGGCGGCGGCTCAGCCCAAAGCAAGGTGTGCAGCTGACCCATGGCTTTGGATGGCTTTGGGAACTTAGGCTCCCCGGCTGCAAAGCTTCGGAGCTTGATTGATGCTTCATGTGGCATCGGATGCTTCATGCCGCAAAGCTCGGATGTGGATCCGGCCCGGCTCGAACTGGCGGACGGTAGGAACCGAGCATTCGTGAGCCGGTGCACAGGTCTATCGACTCCATTTATATATATATATATGTATAAACAGATAGGACCCCCTTCCCTCGTTGGTTTCCGGCTCCCTTACCCCGCCCCCTACACCCCTCCCCTCCCACCCGGTTTGAAATAAAACTGTATTGGTTCTTACAGGAGCAGGGCACTTGGTTCAAGCTACCGCAAGAGTTATAGCTTTAATCAAAGGTATGCAATGTATAACTGAGTCTTCGTGGCTTGGTAACTGCACAGTGACGCTTCCTCGTTTTTGGTATACTGCAGTGCCCTTATAGTACCCGCTTGAAGAAGCCCTTAAAAGGAGCTGACTTTAGTGTTTAAGGTGTAGGATTTAGGAGTTCAGGGACCGGTCTAGGGTTTAGGGGTCTACGGTTTTGGGTTTACTGGTCTGGTGTTTAGGGGTTCAGGGTTTAGGGGTTTAAGGTTCAAGGGTTTAGGGTTTCTAGGGCCGGGCCAAAAACGGTGTTTACGATTTAGCTTTTAGAAATTAAGACCCAACACCCTGAGCCCCAAACCCCTAAACCTTAAGCCTGAAACCCCAAACCCGAAACTCTTCAGCCCCAGACTTTGCCGCGCATTGGTCGCCGTATGTTGCGATGCTCGCGTCCAGGATTGATCATCACAGCTAGTCGACAAAGATCTAAACCATGCTTGGTAGATTTCTCTTCCTCATGTAGGTGAAATATCCCAAAATGTAAAATGCTAGCCCACTATGACAAAAAGACATTGATTACCTGAGGCTACCATAACCGACTCATAACCGACTCTTTCGGTTCTTAGAGACCCGAATAATCTGGATTACAAGTAGGTCTTACTAGGCTACGGTAAGCCTGGGATAAACCTCATCTTAGTTCATCCCCAAACAGCGCGTGCTGCTCTGGCTTTTCCAGAACTGCCCCGCACCTACCCTTCCCCTCCCCACCCTCCTCCCCTCCCAACCCCACCCCCCCTACCCCCCCCACCCCTCCCTCTGGCCTTGGTCTTGAAATTAAACTGTACAGCTTTTACAGGAGCAGGGCACTTGGTTCAAGCTACCGCAAGAGTTATAGCCTTAATCGCAGGTATGCAATGTATAACCGGGTCTCCGTGGTTAGGTAACTGCACAGTGACGCTCCATCGTCTTTGGTATTATACTGCAGTGCACTCCCCTTACAGTGCCTTATAGTACCCGCTTGAAGAAGCCCTCAAAAAGAGCCGGTTTGAGGTTCAGGACTTAAGAGTGCAGGGAGGTCTGTGGGGAGTAAACTCTGCAAATCTGGCACGAAAATTAGCACACTAAGTGCGTGCGAAGCATGCACGTGTGTCTAGTGTATCTGCATATATATATATATATACATATATATATATATATCTCGTATCTATTTATATGTACCTGTATACATGTATGTCTGCCGCCCCAAGCCTGTTGGGACCTCGGCCCTCTGGCAAAGTGCAGCCCACGGAAAGAGCCCTGCCAATAATCGGTGCCTGGTCTATTTCTGGTGTTGCGCGAAACGAAGGTCCTTTTGCAGGCCAGTTTAGCAACAAGGCAAACTGACATAGAACAAACCACCAGCAGCCTGTGCGACCTTCGCAAACAAATCTTCAAGCATTCGCACGAAACCGGTCCTGCGCTTTCCTCTGCCTGCAGATCGGTTTCCTGCCATCTGTCAAAGTTTTGTATAGCACGCCTTACTTGCATCTTGCAAGAGGTCCAGGGAGCGCCTCCGGAAGTCGAGCTGGCAGCCGCTGGGTGGCACTCGCGGCCGTGTCCTGGCAACGCATGAATGTACTTAATTATGTATATATGTGTATACACACACATATATGTGTACATGCACATGTGGTTTTATGCATGTGCATATACAGAAAAGCTTATATACATCTTTTCTTTCATACGCTGCAGAAGAGATCCGCTTTGCGAGGCTGTTATGACAGGGAGCCACCCCGGCTACTGTGAGCCATGTGCTTTGCACACGTCGGTGAGAAACGTGCTCGCAGCCAGAGCGATGACATAGGACCTGCCACGAATGGCCCATGAATGGCCTAGACATGCTCAGGCTGCACGGTGCGGCAGTAAAAGTAGAGGTAGCCCGTTGTCAAGGCTTGCAATGAGAGCTCAGAGTGGACTGTCGGCTCTTTTGCATCGTCGCATTGCCAGTGAACGGGCTCTGAGTCAGGAGGATAAGTGCAGAGGAGTGCACGGTAATGACCGGAGGCTGCATCAGGACCCTCGTGCAGAATGATCGCAATCAGCTGGTATTCGCAATGGCGCACACAAAGGGCAGCATCTTGCGGGATAGGGTGGTGCTGAAAACAGGGTATCAGAATGCGAGGATCCGGCAGCACACTGGTGACGTCCTTTGCACCGGCAGCCGAGGGGCTGAACCGGTTTACCTGCAAAACCAAAAGGCCCGGCTCACTGTCCATGGCGGTGAGTCCAGCAGCAGCTTGATCCTTCCAGGCATGGATAAGCCGCTGGATTGTGATCCGTCCACTAGTTCCAGCATCACACTGAGAAGGAGGCGTAGCTAGTAGCATAGGCCATGCGTCCCCACAGTCGCGCACCTGACAGCGAGGGGGATTACAGTCGGTAAGAAGAAGCCGATTCTGCCACCTGCCCATGAGCAGATCCGGAATGACAAACCTGCGGCAAAAGGCAAGATACTCCGCAACGTCATGCTGGGAGTGAGGGCGAGCCCAGCGAGAGTGCAAGAGCGACCATTGGAGAGCCGACCAAAGGTCTGGGACAGGCGCCTGCGTAGTCATTCGCCGCACGACTGAACGCATAGCCGCGGACCAAATCACCTGAGGACGAGCTGCTTCAGAACACAGCAGCTGGTTGGCCCAGTGGAGACAGCATAGCACCGAGTTGGCATAACAATGGTTGGAGGCATTGACAACACGAAGCAGCTGAGGTGATTGAGAGAACAGCCTGTCTGAGTGAAGGACCCCTGCAAACGGCGAGCGAGCTCGGCTGCCAGGGCTGAGCGGCCCATTTTCTCCGGACGCAGAGATCCGCCCACCAACTGCCAGACCGCCGAATTGGCCAGCGATCGGAGGCTCAGATAGAGCTCGGCTGCTTCCGGCGACCTGTGACCCACCTGAAGCAAGAAGGGCACGGTGGGGCCCTGAAGAGGGCCGTTGAGGCGCTGAGTGGAGTGGAATCGCATGATGGCCAGAGGACAGAGGCATTGCTTCTGGAGGATTTGCAGCTTCTCGAGCATCGCGGAGACCAGGATCGGTGGCTGATCCTGGCGAGGGGCCAGAGATTTGGTCTCCGGGTTGTAGCTCAGGAATGGAATGCGTAGCTCCGAGTCGCCCTCCTTGGGAAGAAAAACTTGGAGGGTAATGGCAGTCTTCAGTTGCTCGTCGTTCTTCACAGTGTCCTTGATGCGCTTCACCAGGGTCTCCATCATTGTGTGGAAGAGAAAGGTACGTAGGGGCAGGGCAATCTCGTCCATTTTCTCCTGCTTCTGCTCTTTCAGAGCATTCCAATGCTGAGACTTCTGAACGAAGAGAGGAACCAAGGAGAGAGCACTCTCTCTCTTGAAGAACATGACAAAGCCGTTCTGAGTCCTGTCGATTCCCATCTGATCCTCGTGGCGCAGGAGGAGTTTTCCCAGCAGCCACATCATGCCATCCGGGGCCTTGGAGTCCGACTCTGTCGGTCGGCGGAAAGGCTGCCGACGAGGCCCATTGTTCTGCGGCGGCTGGCCCGACTGGTTGCCTTTGCCCCTCCCGCCGCGGCCGAAGCCACCCTTGGATTCCGGTCTGGCCCACTTCGCATCGCGCTCCTTCCCCTGGTCGTCCGCATCCTCCATCTCTTGATGCTTGTTCGCTGCATCCAGAATCATCCCGTCCTCTCCCCAGCACTGGAGAAGTAGCAGCTCGGCCTGAGCCTCTCGTTGCTGGGTCTCCTGTAGAGAGAGGCCGCTGCCCAACGCCTGAGAGGAGGCCAAGCTCAT